>JAJKFI010037748.1:0-16720 GCA_029204185.1 Lerista edwardsae
GTAAATATTTGCGGCTGAACAGACCTGCGTAGGACTGCAGCCCCCCCTCCCCACCTTTTTTACGGTATGTTGGGATTTGGACCCACGCCTGTTCAACTGGGTGGAAATCTCACAAGAACAGGTTGTGTGCTAAGATGTTTGGTTCTCCAACTTCTAGTCCCTGCTGGAAGCCTCACAAGAACAGACTTTGCTCACTGGGCTCTGCCATTTCCAATCTAGGCTCTTCTGCTGCCAGTCCCAGCTGGAAACTGGTTGGAGGATTGGAGGAGTTCCTGAAGTTTTGTTTCAGATTCAGTTTTCAGGAGAAACTGTGGCACATGGGGGAATGGGGTGCCTTGAACTTTCTGCAAAGTTGTTTCCCCTACTTCCTAACTAGTTTATAGCTGTAGTGCTAATCTATTTAATGGCCCGATCCTATTTAAGCGCTGCACAAGTGGAAAGTGCTTGATGAGAGCAGTAGCAAACAGTGTGCCGGCAGGACGTCTGCAATCTTCCTGCGCACACCATTGGTTGTCGGAATGCTCACCAATGCAGGTAAGCCCAGCGCAGGGGTGGAATGGGGATGATATCAGGGCAAAGATGGGCAGATTGGGACCAGGGGCCAAATAGCACTGTCAACATGCCATATCCAAGCCCCCTTCCCAGGCCTGATATCCTTGCTAATCAATATCACTGGTACAGGACCAAGTTGATCAGTTCCAGATGCTGGGGCTCACCCTTTACTGTGAGGATACTTCCAGCAACCAAAAATCCCCCACAGGAAACAGCATAGCATTGCCAGCACGACTGCATTGCCACACAGGGACAGACAGAATGCATCATAGGCAGTGGTGTCATTCAAATGATTTAGGAACAGGAACTCACTTTTGATTGGCACTTGTCGGGAACCCGGAACCAGCCATGGAGCCCGTTAGGATCCAGAACACCTGTTCTGATCAGTTCCCCCTGAATGACATCACTGATCATAGGATGGTACCACATATTGCACCAACACCTCTCTTCTTAACAAGTGTCAGCAGTTAATGTGAATGCTGGGGCAGAAGAACATCTGCTAGAAAGGACCAACAGGCAGGAGAGGGGTGTTTGACCTTTCTCATACCTGCCAAGTCTTCTCTGCAGATGTCATTCCCCCCACCCCAGAGCATTATTTCCCCCTTCCAATTGGGCTTCCCCCAGTCTTGGAGCCCAACTGAGGAGAATTTTTTTTTATGACATGGGAGAAATTGCAGGGAAGAAGCACCAAGCACTGGGCCGGACCGTCCATGTGAGGCCGACAGTTACCTCAGGTGGCACGTTGGTGGGGAGTGC
The DNA here is from genome assembly GCA_029204185.1 of Lerista edwardsae. NCBI lineage: Eukaryota > Metazoa > Chordata > Lepidosauria > Squamata > Scincidae > Lerista > Lerista edwardsae. The sequence continues at coordinate 1,309 of JAJKFI010037748.1, forward strand.
CCCCTATTCTGACTCCTCATCGCCGACTCTGCCCACTCGCTATAATCGAAAAGGAAGAGGGGACCAGGCAATGTTGCGGAAATGAGAGCGCTGGGCTACAATGTCTCCCACACTCAAGCCTACGGTTTTCCTCTTCTCGACATTTCCACTTCACTCTTGCTTTTTGAATAAAGGAAGCAGGAGGAGACAGAACAGCGGTGGAGTAGCGGGAGGAGAGGGGCGGCATTTGGTGTAGCACCTCAGAGACCAGAAGGTCTTGGGCCAGTCTTGAATGGGCAGAAGAAGGGTTAGGTCCACAGGTCTACTGACTCCTCTGCCAGTACTCCCCGGACCCCTGTATTAGTATTCTGAAGCAAATGGGACCCTCAGACATATGGGCCTCCACTCAACACCTTCTCCATCCCACCCACCATCTTCTCAGTCTGACTCTGAAATTGACTGTTCCCTAGGAATATTTATGCTATCATTCAGCAGGCCTCTTTAGTGCCTATAGCACAGGGGTTCCTGAAGACCTTCTCTGAGTTTAGTTCCTGAAGCAAACGGATCACTGGAAGATTGTGAAAGCAAAAGACATCTGGCGTGAATTTCCTAAAGCTGAACTCCCAATCTGGAGAATTACAAGTCCCATTGAACTCAATGGAACAAGTTAGGGCGGGAGGGGGGGCACACACACACATCTTGTCAGGTATTACTTGTGGTTGAAACTAAACTGCCCCTCCCCCAACATTTTCTGGTACATGCAAAGAATTCCATTGATAGGCCAGATTATTTGTTCGTGTCTCTGGAAGCATTCAGGAACAGCAAGATAAAATCTTACTGCTTCTACACATCTCCATTCAGGGCAGCAGCAGAGATCGGCCCCAACTGAGGGTCACACCTATCAGAAGGCCCACCCAGCTATACCTGACCTCCTGCACTGGCTCCCAGGACCAGTCAGCTGCCACCAAGAATGTTATATGACAGGAGAGGACATGCCTTAACAAGAGATAGCAGCCGAATGAGGCCAGGGGGCGGGCTTAGCGGCCATGTTGTCTGACTCAAAACACTGCTCATTCCAAGCATTTCAGATTGCTTTTCTGGTACTGTTTAGGGCTGAGTAGTTTACTCCTGAAGTAAAAACTTACCAAAATAACAACGTGTGATCGTGGAGAAACATTATTGGTAACCTGATTATGATTTAATATGCACTTACAAGGTTTAATTCTGCATAATTATATTACTGAACACACCGGACGAAATGCTACTTGCTGTCTATTTAAACTTGGATTGCACTGTTTTGACAGACTTATTTTTTGAAATCTACACAAGCAAAAATAAAGTGTGAACGGGAAGGAAAGAAAAAAAGGGGAGGGTGGGCAAAAATTAGATAAATATGTAAGAAAATTACATTAAAATCTTTCAATGTATAACACAAGTAGTTATCAATATGAGAGTAATTCTTTTTTACTTCTAGACTATTAAGAGTATTTTTTTAAACTTCTACACTCATCCCCCCCCCATAAAACAAATTCTGTTAATGTTCAGAATTTCGAAAATATTACAGTAGAAAATGGAAGGCGGGGAAAAAAGTGTAAATGGGAAGGGGGGAAAAAGGGGGGAATTTTTTTTTTCCTTCTAGACCATTAACAGTGGGTGTCATAAAATGGTGAATAAGACTGCTAGGAACAACAAGAAATTACAAAGCTTCAAAAATAATGCACTCACTGAACGGTTGTTTTGTTGAACCGATGTAATGTGAATACATGAATCTTTCCGTGGAAATTAAATCCCATTTTTTCGTACAGCGATTCGCACACCCATATGCAGAACACGCAGGCATGCTTAACAAGGTAGATATTAACTTCTACAGACATACAGGGAGAGTTTTATTAGAGAATTCATGGCAATCCTCCTCCTGGCGGGAAAGAGCTGAGTCAGCCATATTGTCTGACTCGGAAGCTTCAAGATACTGATGTCATGTCCTCTCCTGTCATATAACCTTCTTGGCTGCCACACATTCCTTCCTCCATTTACTGATGGGAAGCGTGGGAGGAGCCAATGCTCTCTGCTGCCCCCCACCTGTTTGAGGGGAGCAGTGCAGGGCTTTGTTCCAGAGCCTCCAGCAACCTGAGGCAGGTTCCTTTTGCCACTCACCTTCAGCACTAATAATTTCCCACAGAGCGAGACATGTACTGAGAAGCCCATTAGAATCTCAAATAAATTCCGGCTTTTTCATTCATTCATTCATTCGTTCATTACCTCTCCAGAAAGAGAATGTGCAGTTAGGAAGATTTTATACAATTAGTGCTCTGAGAGTGCTTTAAATGCAAACCTGTAAGAGGAAAGTAAAAACAAATCAAAGTTAATTGTGACTGGCTGGAACAAAATGCTTAAATCAATATGATGGCGGCTCATCTGCTTGTCATTTAGCCATTACCTGGGAGACAGATACCTCCTACTGTGGCTGATTTTTGATACAGATTTACTCTGCCTTGATTCTGCAAGATACTGGTTAAGCCAAAAGCTACCCCACACTCCCTGCCTCATTGTATTGTTTGCTCTTAATGTGCCTGCTGGTTCTTTATGCATCCTTTTCTTTTTGCTAGCACGACACATCCAGAAAGGAGGGGAGACAAAAACCAAAAAAAGCAAAGGGGCATACAAAAAGTTAAAACACAGGGAAGAAAAAAATCCTTCACACCGGGACTGAAATTAACATCTCTTGCTTGTGAATACTGTAACACAAGCATACAGCAATACATTTTTGGTTTATCTCACTGTTCCTTTTTTCATTGTTGCCATGCCCTTTTGATACGTGACCATTTACCTTCCAAGACGGCATTTTGTATCATAATGCAAAGGAATTCTAGGGAGGGACTGTACCATAAGAACATAAGAAGAACCCTACTGGATCAGGCCAGAGGCCCATCTAATCCAGCTTCCTGTACCTCACAGTGGCCCACCAGATGTCTCAGAGAGCACAAAAAACAACAAGGTACTTGCTTCTCGTTGCCACTGCCCTGCACCTGGCATTCAGATAGAGCCTATGTCTAGAACCCGGATTTATCTCCATCATGGCTTGTATCCTGTACTGGAATTTTCCTCCGTAAATCTGTCCAATCCTCTTTTAACAATATCTAGGCCATGTGCCATCACCACATCCTGTGGCACAGAGTTCCACAGATTAATTACACACTGGGTAAAGAAATATTTCCTTTTGTCTGTTCTAAGGGCATAATCCTAACTTGCGCCAGAACGGCAAGACCTGCAGGCCTATCTAGTGCAAGTCAGGCCTCTGGAGCCTCCCTGGAGCAAGGACACATTCATTTAGCAGGTGCAGCCCCGAGCAAGTCGCGCAGCCCAAATCATGGGCTGAATCATCAGTGGCGTCTCTACAGGGAGGGCAGAGCTCTACGTTTTGCAAGGAGCCTTACCCTGTCATGTGAATCCCTCCTCTCCCTTGCTGCTGTAGCCAGTAAGCAATGCCAAGATGTTGTTTTTCCCTGTGAGGATTGGCTAAAACGGTGCAGGAGAGGAGTGCTTTCCACTGCAAGGTAAGGCTTCTTGCAAAACTTAGAGCTCTGCCCTCCCTATAGAGACGCCACTGTGAATCATGCTGAAGATGGCTAGTGTAGAGAAATCAGCTTGCAGCCAAAGCAAGATTAGTTCTTCCCAGAAGCAGACAAGTTGCTTTAAAAAAAAAAACCTCACTATTTTCTTGAAACACTAGAACTAACAACGTAGGTTTCAGGATAAAGCTAGGCTAATAGGAGCCCATCAAAGTCCGGGGAGGAGAGGGGAAGCAAGTTCCTAACTCCCATTGTTTTAACATTTACTCACTCAGCACTCTCGCTCAAGCAGTTAAGCAGACTGCATGTGGCAGTCAGTAGGTACAACGGACACCTACACTTGGAGCGACCACAATGACAATGCTAGTTAGGGAATAAACGGCAGATTCCTGAGCAGAATTGGAAAGGCTGCCTCCCTCCCTTGCCTCCTTGGCTCCAGCCCAATGTGCCAGGTTAAATGTGGAAAATGCTTGAAATCCCTACTGGGAAGGCATGCATAAAACGGAGTGTCAAGAAGTATGGAGAAACTGTGGTGGAGAAGGGGCAGCGATGGCAAGAAGGATGGCATTGTGGCGGAATAAAGAAGGCCGGAGAATTGAAAAGATCTGATGACACCGATCGCCAGCATTGGACTATATCAGCCTCCCTGGTAACACTTGCTTTTCCCCCCACCTACTTTCCTTTCCCTGTACAGGCATTTTTGTTGTTGTTGTTGTTGTTGTTGTTGTTGTGTGATATTCAGGATGGGTAACATCATTATAATGACAGTCAATGAGGGACTGAAGGAGCCGCAAGCCAGCCCTTTAAACCGCATTTTAAAAGCCACCAAAAGAGGGGAGGGAGTTACCTTGCACCAGGTTCTGTGGAGTGAGGGTTCCACTCATTCACTCTCTGACTGCAAATCAGCATTTTTGGTGGACAATGGGCTCAGCAGTGGCCTTATGATTGCCTCTTTTCAAATGGAAATGGCTATCCTAACTCCTCTGCCAGGTTTTTTTTTTTTTCCTTACCAGAGCACAAATTGCAGTTTACAAGGCATTGAGAGGGGGGGGGAGGGGGGGAAATCTTAGCTGAATATCTTTTTTTTTTTTAATTCAACAAACTGACATGTAAATTACCCTTTAAGTGCTCCACTCTAGGGCTCGGATCATCTCCTAATTGTCACAGTCAATTGTAGCCAACAGTCTCTTCATTCCCAAGCGCTTTGACAACAAGCATAAGGATCAAAGCGGCATCAGCTCCCTTCAATATCCTTCTGTTTAGGATGCTACAAAAAGCCTGAAAAAGAAAGGTGTAAGGGCATCACTGTAGAGGAAACCAAGAGGAGAAAGAATTCTAATAGTCATTTTCTCCTTCTCTAATATGATAGATCCTTATGTGGGTTGCTATCACCGATTTGGCACAAATACATAAACAGTCAAGGAAATGGAGTGCAAGCTTAACATGGGTCTATAATGCTGCTATTCACAAATACATGGAATATAGCTTTTTATTCTATATACATCTAGGCATCTCTCTCTCTCTCTCTCTCTCTCTCTCTCTCTCTCTCTCTCTCATTCTTCCACCCCCACTAATTTCACTCTAAGAAACCATTTTCTTTTCTTTCCCTTTTTAAAATGTTTCCAAGCTACCTCCTGTCCTTCACATTAGGAACCTCAGTCTAATCCCATTTAAACTGCATTTCACTCCCCTGGATTTGCTAGTCTGAGAGCGCAATGCTAACCGGGAGTTAGGCTGGCACAGGTAGGCCAGCAAAGTTTGGCTGGCACAAGGGACATGGTAAAGTATGTTTGGACCACTCTTGGAGTCAGCAGGGCCAGCACACAGATGTGCACCAAGAGAGTGATCCAAACGTGCTTTATGGTGGCCCACGTGCCAGCCAAATTTTGCTGGCCTTACTCCAGGTTAGGTAAAGCCTTACTCCCTGAAACTGAGGTAAAGCATATCACAGCATCATTAGCACTGCGTGTCACCCTCAGAAAACAGTGTTCTATAAAACTGGACTATTGAGGCCCTTCTTTAGGCCCAGAAGGAGTGGTGGAGGCCTGAGCATGGCCTACTCTACCCCATTCTCCAACATGTCGGTCACCCTCACCAGCAGCAGTTGGGCCTCTCAAGGCAAAGCTATCCACTGCATCTGTAAAAGGACAGAGACAGCTCACGTTGTCATCCACCACACCGGCCTCTATCGTCCTGCTGAGGAACCCTACTGTAGACACCCAGGCCCTGGCCAGACACCTGAGCTCACTTTAGCATTGTCCAGTCTCAGAGTCTGTCTTGAGTTTCAGGCCTTCCTTCCCCAGGGGAGGAATAAAGCTTGGGAAATCTGCTATGCTTCAGATACTTTGGTATTAGCTCACTTCCCTCTGCCCATAATGCTCCATCCTGAGCCACCTCTTGTCTTGCCAAAAAATCTTCTGTAGGTAAAGGTAGGATTAGACAAGTTTTCATGGTGCAGTGCAACCCTTAAGATAATGTGTCAAGACGCCACAACCAAATTTCAGTACTTTGGTTACTTCTGCCACTGGTTACATGCATGCTTAGCCCAACCACTTAAGCCAATGGATCTTCAAGGGGGCATAACCTAGATATCAGGGAGAGGCTACAGCTCATTGCTACAGCACTGCAGAATTCCCAAGTGCAAAGCCACAGTATCTCCACTCCATGTAGGGCAGAGAGAGAGAACCCAGGCTGAGTCCCTGGGCAGCTGGTGTCAGTGTCAACTATACTGAACTAGAATGACTGATAGTCTGACTCAGCATAAAGCAGTTTCCATGGAACATGGCCATAGAACGTTACAAATATGGAAGTAATGGAGGATCAGAAATACCTTGTAAATGCGAAACAAGCAAGACCTTAATTATGAAAAGAGTAGCTTTCAATGCCCAGCTCTAAAAAGGATAAAACTTTGGAGGATTCACACATCCACACACCAGCAAATTAAAATCTGGTTCACACCTGCATGCACCTCATTTGATTATAGTACATTTGGTGACAAGTCACAATGGGAAAGCATGACATTTCAGGAGATGGGAGAATTTAGGAAAGTTATTTTGTGGTATTAGATCTGTGATGGCCCGTTTATCCAGTCAAGTCATCTCCAGAGACTGCAGTCATCACGTGATCAACATTCATGTGTGATCACGTGATGACTGCAGTCTCTGGTCTCTGCAGTGTGATCAACATTCATTCATTTCTTACATTCTCCTTGACTGAAAAGGAATGCCAGAAGTAAGCATATTCCTTTCCCCATTGAAACGAATGCAAACTGTACACCAATTATATCCAAAATCAGAACCTTATCCAGAACGTTTTGCATATGATAGAAGAAGTAGTTATTGTTGAATTCAGGAGCATTCCTGGTTAAATAGTCCTTTTTCAACTGATGAAACCAAATTGAGAAGAAGAAAAAAACAATTCAAAGAGGAAATGGAGTTGCCCTTTCTCACAGCCTGTGTTGTCGGCTTGGCCTACAAACACCCTGGATTTATATGCAGGCAGTTTTAAAACACACATAATTGCTTATGGTCAACATCCAGTCGCCACCAGATCACACATTAAACAGATAACCACTGTTATTGTAAGAGCAACTTCCTTGACCCCATATTTTGGTCTGGCTCAGTTTTCCTGTACTCTACCAGTTTGGTTTGGAACCTGGTGCCAACCTCGCATCTGCACATGTCATTTTCAACTTGTAGAAGTACGCAGAGTGATCAAATGCCCGCATAAAGCCCATGTTTATGCACACGGAAAGAATAAGGACAAGAAATATGATCATAGTGTTCTTGCAATGTTTGTTTTCAAGTGTTCTACACAAAAAGAAACACACGCAACTTCTTAGTTCAGGTACAGGGTGTATTGTTTGGCAAGAAAATCTGACTTGGAGAAAAATGCTAAACATTTGGGCAAGTGCATATTTGAAAATAGAAACCCTTTCTTAAAAACATGGCTTTGATTTAAAAACAACAACAAAATTTCTAGAAATGTTAATTTTCCAAGTCTGATTTTTTTTTCCCCATGCATTTAATACTTGCTAATGGCAAGGGAGTGAAAGAGAGCAGTTACGGACCCAGCCAATGGGCCACCCAGGAACAGAAGGGGAGGCGGTCCACCCCTTCCGCTGTTTCCCTGCTCCCATGGGCCGCTCCCGTCTGCCCCACACCATGCCAGGCTCCATTTCGGAGCCGTATAAAGGCTGGGAGGGCCAAATCCACTCGCTTCTCGGCAAGGCACCTCGTCACCACCCTCTTCTGCCCCAGGAGCGCTGCACCCAGGGCTTTTGCCCCTGCGAACATAATGGTAGGTCCATGACTGAAAGAGAGTTCCAGTCTTTTCTCCATCCCATTTTATGGCTGCTCTCATCCATCAGTTAGAGTAAGGGGCAGGCTTTCTGAACCTTCCTTCAAATCAAACACAGCCTCCACCTTCAGCAGCAGGTAAGGATGCTTCTACACAGAGAAGCTATGTTGTTTGGGAGAAGTGGAGAAGGAAGCATTGCCTCCTAACTTTCTCTCAAATCAACTCCTGCAGGGGAGTTTCGAGGGACACACACACATCGACTGCATCAGTTTTTCAGAACCTAGCATTAGAAGAACTAGAGAGAGCCATTTGTTTTTCTCCTAGAAGCATACTAGTCGCGTTTGTTTTTCACCTTCTAGCATGCTCTCCACGCTAGCAATCCTTCTGGTGAGCTTGGTGCTAGAAAACATGGCCACCTCCATTGTAACGATTCTGTATGGGGGACAGAATGGTGCTGCTCTAGCTACTGCATCTCTATGATAAAGACTCAAATACTTTGCAATTGGACACCATTTTCTGTTTAGTTTCTGTGTCGTTTGTCGTTTGTTTTAGAATTGTGCTTCTAGCATGCTAGAGGCATGCCAGCAACATCACTTCCTGCTCTTTTCTATTGGAAAAATGAACACACAACCCCACAATCAACAGGATGAGGTGCTCAAGTTCTGAGAGGAAGAATCAAAGGCACTTATCGAATTGCACAAGCCCCACCTCTTTAGCCCTCCCACTAGCCCTTGGAAGCCACACACACTAATTTCTACAGGTCACAGTAAAAAGTAGCCATATAAATGGTACATCTGATTATGAAAAAAAGTAGGGAAGCACTTAATGAAAGAAATAAACTGTCCAATTCTGTCTTGCTTGCCTTGCGCAGGGTGTGGCTACACAAGCCCCTTTGTGCACAACAACTGCTAGAGAAGAGGATCTGGCTGCTAGTCCTTTGACACCCAACATCCATTTCAGCCCCCTTTTGTCAACCAGCCCACCATGTAGGAGACACATTGGCACCCAGTTGTGAAGCATTTCGATGAGCATATCAGCCAGCAGTACTGGAGTAAGGTCAGAGTATATGGTAGCCTGCTGGAACACCGCATTCCAGGAATGACGCGTTAAAAGATTAATTTTGAGTGCCCCCAAATCCAGCCGGGCCACCTGAAATCATGAAGAATTTTTTTTTTCAGTGTGTATTTGCTGATATTTTGTTTTAAAAGCTGTTGCACAGACTAACCACTATATGATCAGACTTCTCAAACAACATGCGATAAGAACCTAAATGGCAGGTACGGATAACAGAAGGGCAGGTATAGATCACAGTAGCCTAATGAGCTGATAGCCATCTCAAGACTGAATATCATATCATTGCATGTCTCTGAGGCGCACAGTCATGTTAGGGCCTTCTTTCTAATCTATGCAAAACAACACAGATTAGAATATCAAAGGTAAGATACCCGTGTTTGCTGTCACAATTAGTGAGGTCCTACTAGCAGCCATGGTCTAATGCCAGCTATAAATGAAAGATTCAAATCTATGTCAAAATGCACCATCAGCAGAGTCAGGAATCAGCACCAGCCAAGCTCAGGTCTGGTTGAACAAAAGGCCTTTTCCTCCATTGCGGACAGTAAGAAGATCAAAACAGGAAAGGACAGAGATTGAAATCAGGGACAAAAGTGAGCCACAGAGAGGCATTTCTTAAGGATAACACAGATGGAAGCCAATAAAGGAGACTAAGAGGCCCAGACAAGACAAAAGTTCTTGGCTGATACAATATGAAAGGAATTTTTAATTGACCCTAAACAATTGGTGTTTCCTTCTTCGAAAGAAATTAGTTTGTGCTGCCAAAACCTGATCTCTACAGGAAGCAGGCTAGGCAGAAAGCTCTCTTACCTGTGTAAGGTTTCCATGCATTATTGGTTGGTTCAAGGCACAACCCTAAGCAGCATCGGTCTGGTGAGGCCAACGGGCCAGCGCTATATCCTGTGCTGCTTAGGAGAGGCTGGAGCCTCCCTGAGGCAAGGGAATGTTCACTCACTTACTGCAGGGGAGGCTCCAGCCTCCCTTATGCGCTCCTCGGATAGCAGACACAGGCGCAGATCCAAGGAGACTAGGCAGCCCGAATTGGGGCCATGCAGCCTCCCAAGCGGGTACAGGATTCGGCCTTATGGCTGAATCCTGGACCCGCTAACATCCTGCCCCCAATCCCCCTCCCCTGCTAATCCCCGTCCCAAAATGGGACGGAGCCTCCCTCGCGCCAACCAGCTTCGGTTGGCCCAAGGGAGGCTCGCCGTTGGCGCTGTCAGGCCGACACTACTTGTCACGTTGGCCTGAGAGCCCTAGCGCCGATGTGGAGGTGCCGCTTGGCGCCCCCATGTCGGTGCTAGTGACATAGCACCGAAGCAACGATGTTGCCTCAACACTACGTCAACACTACGTCAACTGCAGGATTGCGCTGTCAGATGCCTTTAGAACAGGGGTTTCCAAACTATGGCCCGGGGCCCAAATCTGGCACGCCACAAGATTATATACAGCCCCCAGCAACTTAAAATATTTGATATTTTACTCATTATATATAATTTCTCCGTTTAAGCATGGCATTATTTCTTTGTAAAGTCAAGAGGCACTTTTTCAAGTGGTGTTCCTCTTATATTTAGCAGGGGGAAAGAAACTGTCCTTCTTCACCCCAGCACAGTGTCTTTTCTAGTGGCTGTTCCGGGTGGGGTTCTACATTTTTTGGGATTGTGAGCCCTTTTGGGACTGGGAGCCATTTAACTTTATTGCTATTATTTGCCTGTAAACCGCTTTGTGAACTTTGAGTTGAAAAGCTGTATAAAAATATTGTTGATTGACATTTCTGTTTTGCTCTGAATCATATTATGCTAATTACAAAAAAGTAACATTTATTCATTCCTTTAAATTTCATTCATTCATTGATTAAAACTAATTTTTTTTGGTCTGCGAAAATCTGTAAAATATACGATGTAACCCTTGTCCTGAAAAGTCTGGAGAACCCTGCTTGAGAACAAGAACTGGCCCACTTGTGTGCAATGGTAGCATGCCAGTAGCATGCCTCGTCAGGCAACTGATAGCTAGTGTCCTCAGTTAAGCAAATGGGGCCTATAGTGCATTTGGGAAGTGCGCTAAAACATTACATAAGAACATAAGAAGAGCCCCGCTGGATCAGGCCAAAGGCCCATCTAGTCCAACTTCCTATATCTCACAGCGGCCCCACCAGGTGCCCCAGGGAGGCATGAGACAGGGAGGCCTGTTGCCACTCCCTTGTACCCGGTCCTCTGAAGTCTGAAGTAGCCCACCACCTTTGTAAGGAGGTTGCACAATCCATCATTGCCTATAGCCTTTTCTTCCAGAAATCCGTCCAATCCCCTCTTAAAGGCATCAAGATCAGATGCCATCACCACCTCCTGTGGCTAAGAGTTCCAAAGATTAACTATCCGCTAGGTAAAAAAATACTTCCTTTTATCTGTTTTAACACTCCCAACCCTCAGTTTTAGCGGATGCCCCCTGGTTCTGGTGTTTTGAGAGATGGAAAAGAACATCCCTCTATCGACTTTATCCCTTCCATGCATAATTTTGTATGTCTCAATCATGTCCCCCCTCAGGCACCATTGTTAAGCATTGTTAAGCATGTATGGAAATGCTTTCAAAGGGAAGGGCTTTTGCTATTGCCTGTGTCTGGGATGAATCAGGCCCAATTCTGCTGTGCTAACAGCGATCTAGATTCAGGAAAAAAAATTAATGCTATCAATATGGCTCAATGACTGAGCACCTTCTTTGCATTCAGAAAGTTCCACAATTGAATGACTGGCATCTCCAAAAGGATCCTGGATAAGATCGCTAGGAAAAAAATCTGATAATGGGACTAACGATAAGTAAAGCAGCTTTTCTTTTCTTTTGAAACGGTGTTACAATCCGTACATAACTCAGGGCATAATCCTAACCTGGAGTTAGGCTGGCACAGTTAGACCAGTAAAGTTTGGCTAGCACAAGGGACACCGTAAAGTATGTTTGGACTACACTCGGAGTCAGAGAGGCAAGCACAGTCATGCGCCATCCTCCCCGACTCCGATAGTGGTCCAAACATACTTTACTGTAGCCCTTGTACCAGCCAAACTTTGCTGGCCTGTGTCAGCCTAACTCCAGGTTAGGATTGCGCTCTAAGAGTTAGCCCCTATGAGTAACTTGAGCTGCTATCAAACAAAGGAGGTAAAAGTGAGCTAGATGGACTGTGGGTCTGGCTCAGCAACCTTATCCTTTGGATTTTCATCTAACATGGAAAGTTCTTGTCTGCATCAGCCCATTTTATCATAGAAGAACAAAATTTGTTTCTCCTTTCCCTGGTAGATTTCTGTGTTGTTTTGTGTGGGTCCCTCACAAAAGAGCTGCACAAGTTACTTGTATTGGGCACGTCAGGTGTTTAGATCAGCAAGTGGAATTGCTGGCATGGGTGCAGCTTGTTGCTTTCCACAGCAAGCTGGAATACTCCCTTTGAAGACAGTCCTCAAAATACCAGCCAAAACAATTTCTCTGCTAAAGACAACACGCTCATGCCCGCCTCCCCTTCAGAGTGAAATTGATTAGACCAAAAGCTGTGTGGTGCTGTTTTTACTCATGGTTCTGTTGTTAGAGCCAGAGGGGTAACAAGGGGCATCTGCCCCAGCTGCTACACCACAGGGCGCACATGACTGCCTTGCCACTTATGGTTCTCCCGGAAGAGGGTGCACTCACTGCGGCAGCTTTGGGCTTCTATTCCTTCTGCTTAGTGGTGGCCCCTTCAAGTGGTTCCCTTTCAAGGGGGAGCCTCCATAGGAGAAAGAATGGGACATGAAGCCACCCCTCCTGTGGGAGAACTGTAGGCTGTGCAAGGCAGTCACTTCCAGATTCTCCCAAGGGGAGGAGGTGCAGGCAACTGTGCAAACCTCCCCCATTCCTTCTCCTGTGGAGGCTCCCACATGAAGGAGATGCCCCTTCAAAGCAGAGCCTCTACATGAAAAGGAACAGGGGTTGTGAAGCTATCAGAGTCTCTTCCTCTGAGGAGAAGCCAAAAGTGATGTCATAATGTCACGTGACATCCCCGCCAAGGGCTGGGGCTTCTAGGAACACTTCTGCTTGGACTCCATTTTAAGCAGACCTTTCAGCAATTCATCAGCTTGTCACTTAAAAACTGGGTCCCTTTCCATGAGTGATTCTATTAATAAGAATACACCCTAATTTGCCAATATGAATCTTACTGGGATTACTGGAGGAAATGGTCCTTGTGATGTGTGCCCAAAACAACAAGGGATATTGTGGTGCCTTTTACCTGTCAAAGAGATACACACTTCCTTTCAACTGCACCTTTCAACACTGAATGACTCTGAATGTTCTGAACAAACAGGTGAACAGGAAACATATGTGAACTGCACTTCCTCTTGCTACCGTGCTTTCAAATATTAAGTTTTTTTAGTTTTATTTTGAGCAGGATTAGGATGGTCAGAACAGAGGGTGAAGACGAGTTTATTTTAGCATCTTTCGGATTTGGGGATATTGCATGTATGATAAATTATAGCACTAACATAACCCATGCAAATGCAGCACACCAGTTCTGGAAGCAGGAATGGAAAAGGAAATTGCAAATTTAGCAAGAAATACTTGACTTGCACCTTAACCAACATTAAGGCATTCAAAACAACCACAACTGTAAGAAAACAGCTACACATGTTTATGTAGGAAGACAGGGTTAGAGGTTATACTAACAATTGCAGCGAGGTGTGTTGCAATGAATATGAAAAGCATAAGCTTGTTGGGTCCAAACATCCCTTTACCATCCAGGAATTCCTTTTGTCCTCTTTAACCTTTCACTTCTGGACACTGAATATATTAAAATCTGGATGAAGCTTTAAGGCAAATCTGTTTGGTGTCCAGATTTACTCATCTCACAAAACAGACATGTGATTTAGCATGAGTCTTCAGTGCCAACTCAAGAAAGAGGCCCACAAAGAAATGAGAAGTTGCTGCTAGTCCAGTCTGAAAAGGTCGCTGATGCTAATTCAGCATAAGAACATAAGAAGAACCCCACTGGATCAGGCCAAAGGGCCATCTAGTCCAGCTTCCTGTATCTCACAGTGGCCCACCAGGTGCCTAAGGGAGTTCAGTAGACAACAAGATGCTTGCATCCTGTTGCCATTCCCTTGCACCTGGCATTCTAAAGTAGCCTACTATTAATGTAAGGGGGTTGCCCAACCCATCATGGCCTATAGCCCGCGATGGACTTTTCCTCCAGAAATCCATCCAGTCCCCTTTTAAAGGCATCTAGGCCAGATGCCACCACCATCTCCTGTGGCAAGGAGTTCCATAGCTTAATTACCCGCTGGGGGAAAAAAGTATTTCCTTTTATCTGTTTTAACTCTCCCAGCACTCAATTTCAGTGGATGCCCCCTGGTTCTGGTGTTTTGAGAGAGGGAAAAGAACATCCCTCTATTGACTCTACCCCTTTCGTGCATAATTTTATATGTCTCAGTCATGTCCCCCCGCAGGCAACTTTTCTTCCAGACTGAAGAGCCCCAAACGCTGCAGTCTTTCTTCATAAGGGAGGTGCCCCAGCCCCATAATATCATATGCATTCTTCAAGAAGTCATACTTGATTATTCAGACAACTGCCCTTTCCTCTTCCCATCTTTGTCATGTCATGTATACAGACAAATCAAGATCCATGAAATGTTGCAGAAATAAGGGGACCTCTTCCACCATTTGAGATCTATCGATTGTTCATTGGAAGTAGCTTCTAAAACATGTTGCTGAGGAGGTGATTTTGCCCCGTCCCATAAGCGCATGTCTAATGCCAAGTGGTGGACAGCCACTTGTAACACAGATACATCAATGAAGTGCCAAGCGGCAAGTTATTTGTGTGAGTGATTCTCCTAAACCAGCGTGCAACTGTGTTATAATACTATAAGGCAGCCATTTTCAACCACTATTGTGCCATGGCGCATTGGTGTGCTGCAAATGGTCTACAGATGTGGTGTGGAAATTTGGGGAAGGGTCATTTATTATTAGGTCCATTGGGGGTCGAGCCCAAGACAGTGTGCCTTGTCAACTGTCAAAAAGCTGATTGCCTTGACAATTTTAGCACGTTGCCAGTGTGCCATGAGATGAAAAGGATTGAATATCTCTGCTATAAGAGGTCACTGTATATATAAATCAGCCCTTATAAATAAATATAGTATTCTTTTGAAATAAGATTGTAGTGCCATAGTACCTGTTGAACTTTGTTCAAAATTAATAGATCCTTACAGCGCAAGCCTATGTATGACTACTCAGAAATAAATCCCATTAAGTTTAATGGCACCTACTCCCACGAAAGTGTGTGTTGGATTTCAGCCTTATTTAGAATTGGCCTTGCTACCCAATCCAATCACCTGCCACATTATATCATGCAACCGCACCCAAAAACACCCATACCACTGCCTGACTAACAGCCCAATCCTAACTGTTCTGCTGTTGTCAATGTCCATATGGCAGTGTGCACAGTAATAATAATAATAATAATAATAATAATAATAATAATAATAATAATA
>JAJKFI010037749.1:0-16725 GCA_029204185.1 Lerista edwardsae
GTAAATATTTGCGGCTGAACAGACCTGCGTAGGACTGCAGCCCCCCCCTCCCCACCTTTTTTACGGTATGTTGGGATTTGGACCCACGCCTGTTCAACTGGGTGGAAATCTCACAAGAACAGGTTGTGTGCTAAGATGTTTGGTTCTCCAACTTCTAGTCCCTGCTGGAAGCCTCACAAGAACAGACTTTGCTCACTGGGCTCTGCCATTTCCAATCTAGGCTCTTCTGCTGCCAGTCCCAGCTGGAAACTGGTTGGAGGATTGGAGGAGTTCCTGAAGTTTTGTTTCAGATTCAGTTTTCAGGAGAAACTGTGGCACATGGGGGAATGGGGTGCCTTGAACTTTCTGCAAAGTTGTTTCCCCTACTTCCTAACTAGTTTATAGCTGTAGTGCTAATCTATTTAATGGCCCGATCCTATTTAAGCGCTGCACAAGTGGAAAGTGCTTGATGAGAGCAGTAGCAAACAGTGTGCCGGCAGGACGTCTGCAATCTTCCTGCGCACACCATTGGTTGTCGGAATGCTCACCAATGCAGGTAAGCCCAGCGCAGGGGTGGAATGGGGATGATATCAGGGCAAAGATGGGCAGATTGGGACCAGGGGCCAAATAGCACTGTCAACATGCCATATCCAAGCCCCCCTTCCCAGGCCTGATATCCTTGCTAATCAATATCACTGGTACAGGACCAAGTTGATCAGTTCCAGATGCTGGGGCTCACCCTTTACTGTGAGGATACTTCCAGCAACCAAAAATCCCCCACAGGAAACAGCATAGCATTGCCAGCACGACTGCATTGCCACACAGGGACAGACAGAATGCATCATAGGCAGTGGTGTCATTCAAATGATTTAGGAACAGGAACTCACTTTTGATTGGCACTTGTCGGGAACCCGGAACCAGCCATGGAGCCCGTTAGGATCCAGAACACCTGTTCTGATCAGTTCCCCCTGAATGACATCACTGATCATAGGATGGTACCACATATTGCACCAACACCTCTCTTCTTAACAAGTGTCAGCAGTTAATGTGAATGCTGGGGCAGAAGAACATCTGCTAGAAAGGACCAACAGGCAGGAGAGGGGTGTTTGACCTTTCTCATACCTGCCAAGTCTTCTCTGCAGATGTCATTCCCCCCACCCCAGAGCATTATTTCCCCCTTCCAATTGGGCTTCCCCCAGTCTTGGAGCCCAACTGAGGAGAATTTTTTTTTTATGACATGGGAGAAATTGCAGGGAAGAAGCACCAAGCACTGGGCCGGACCGTCCATGTGAGGCCGACAGTTACCTCAGGTGGCACGTTGGTGGGGAGTGCCCCCTATTCTGACTCCTCATCGCCGACTCTGCCCACTCGCTATAATCGAAAAGGAAGAGGGGACCAGGCAATGTTGCGGAAATGAGAGCGCTGGGCTACAATGTCTCCCACACTCAAGCCTACGGTTTTCCTCTTCTCGACATTTCCACTTCACTCTTGCTTTTTGAATAAAGGAAGCAGGAGGAGACAGAACAGCGGTGGAGTAGCGGGAGGAGAGGGGCGGCATTTGGTGTAGCACCTCAGAGACCAGAAGGTCTTGGGCCAGTCTTGAATGGGCAGAAGAAGGGTTAGGTCCACAGGTCTACTGACTCCTCTGCCAGTACTCCCCGGACCCCTGTATTAGTATTCTGAAGCAAATGGGACCCTCAGACATATGGGCCTCCACTCAACACCTTCTCCATCCCACCCACCATCTTCTCAGTCTGACTCTGAAATTGACTGTTCCCTAGGAATATTTATGCTATCATTCAGCAGGCCTCTTTAGTGCCTATAGCACAGGGGTTCCTGAAGACCTTCTCTGAGTTTAGTTCCTGAAGCAAACGGATCACTGGAAGATTGTGAAAGCAAAAGACATCTGGCGTGAATTTCCTAAAGCTGAACTCCCAATCTGGAGAATTACAAGTCCCATTGAACTCAATGGAACAAGTTAGGGCGGGAGGGGGGGCACACACACACATCTTGTCAGGTATTACTTGTGGTTGAAACTAAACTGCCCCTCCCCCAACATTTTCTGGTACATGCAAAGAATTCCATTGATAGGCCAGATTATTTGTTCGTGTCTCTGGAAGCATTCAGGAACAGCAAGATAAAATCTTACTGCTTCTACACATCTCCATTCAGGGCAGCAGCAGAGATCGGCCCCAACTGAGGGTCACACCTATCAGAAGGCCCACCCAGCTATACCTGACCTCCTGCACTGGCTCCCAGGACCAGTCAGCTGCCACCAAGAATGTTATATGACAGGAGAGGACATGCCTTAACAAGAGATAGCAGCCGAATGAGGCCAGGGGGCGGGCTTAGCGGCCATGTTGTCTGACTCAAAACACTGCTCATTCCAAGCATTTCAGATTGCTTTTCTGGTACTGTTTAGGGCTGAGTAGTTTACTCCTGAAGTAAAAACTTACCAAAATAACAACGTGTGATCGTGGAGAAACATTATTGGTAACCTGATTATGATTTAATATGCACTTACAAGGTTTAATTCTGCATAATTATATTACTGAACACACCGGACGAAATGCTACTTGCTGTCTATTTAAACTTGGATTGCACTGTTTTGACAGACTTATTTTTTGAAATCTACACAAGCAAAAATAAAGTGTGAACGGGAAGGAAAGAAAAAAAGGGGAGGGTGGGCAAAAATTAGATAAATATGTAAGAAAATTACATTAAAATCTTTCAATGTATAACACAAGTAGTTATCAATATGAGAGTAATTCTTTTTTACTTCTAGACTATTAAGAGTATTTTTTTAAACTTCTACACTCATCCCCCCCCCCATAAAACAAATTCTGTTAATGTTCAGAATTTCGAAAATATTACAGTAGAAAATGGAAGGCGGGGAAAAAAGTGTAAATGGGAAGGGGGGAAAAAGGGGGGAATTTTTTTTTTCCTTCTAGACCATTAACAGTGGGTGTCATAAAATGGTGAATAAGACTGCTAGGAACAACAAGAAATTACAAAGCTTCAAAAATAATGCACTCACTGAACGGTTGTTTTGTTGAACCGATGTAATGTGAATACATGAATCTTTCCGTGGAAATTAAATCCCATTTTTTCGTACAGCGATTCGCACACCCATATGCAGAACACGCAGGCATGCTTAACAAGGTAGATATTAACTTCTACAGACATACAGGGAGAGTTTTATTAGAGAATTCATGGCAATCCTCCTCCTGGCGGGAAAGAGCTGAGTCAGCCATATTGTCTGACTCGGAAGCTTCAAGATACTGATGTCATGTCCTCTCCTGTCATATAACCTTCTTGGCTGCCACACATTCCTTCCTCCATTTACTGATGGGAAGCGTGGGAGGAGCCAATGCTCTCTGCTGCCCCCCACCTGTTTGAGGGGAGCAGTGCAGGGCTTTGTTCCAGAGCCTCCAGCAACCTGAGGCAGGTTCCTTTTGCCACTCACCTTCAGCACTAATAATTTCCCACAGAGCGAGACATGTACTGAGAAGCCCATTAGAATCTCAAATAAATTCCGGCTTTTTCATTCATTCATTCATTCGTTCATTACCTCTCCAGAAAGAGAATGTGCAGTTAGGAAGATTTTATACAATTAGTGCTCTGAGAGTGCTTTAAATGCAAACCTGTAAGAGGAAAGTAAAAACAAATCAAAGTTAATTGTGACTGGCTGGAACAAAATGCTTAAATCAATATGATGGCGGCTCATCTGCTTGTCATTTAGCCATTACCTGGGAGACAGATACCTCCTACTGTGGCTGATTTTTGATACAGATTTACTCTGCCTTGATTCTGCAAGATACTGGTTAAGCCAAAAGCTACCCCACACTCCCTGCCTCATTGTATTGTTTGCTCTTAATGTGCCTGCTGGTTCTTTATGCATCCTTTTCTTTTTGCTAGCACGACACATCCAGAAAGGAGGGGAGACAAAAACCAAAAAAAGCAAAGGGGCATACAAAAAGTTAAAACACAGGGAAGAAAAAAATCCTTCACACCGGGACTGAAATTAACATCTCTTGCTTGTGAATACTGTAACACAAGCATACAGCAATACATTTTTGGTTTATCTCACTGTTCCTTTTTTCATTGTTGCCATGCCCTTTTGATACGTGACCATTTACCTTCCAAGACGGCATTTTGTATCATAATGCAAAGGAATTCTAGGGAGGGACTGTACCATAAGAACATAAGAAGAACCCTACTGGATCAGGCCAGAGGCCCATCTAATCCAGCTTCCTGTACCTCACAGTGGCCCACCAGATGTCTCAGAGAGCACAAAAAACAACAAGGTACTTGCTTCTCGTTGCCACTGCCCTGCACCTGGCATTCAGATAGAGCCTATGTCTAGAACCCGGATTTATCTCCATCATGGCTTGTATCCTGTACTGGAATTTTCCTCCGTAAATCTGTCCAATCCTCTTTTAACAATATCTAGGCCATGTGCCATCACCACATCCTGTGGCACAGAGTTCCACAGATTAATTACACACTGGGTAAAGAAATATTTCCTTTTGTCTGTTCTAAGGGCATAATCCTAACTTGCGCCAGAACGGCAAGACCTGCAGGCCTATCTAGTGCAAGTCAGGCCTCTGGAGCCTCCCTGGAGCAAGGACACATTCATTTAGCAGGTGCAGCCCCGAGCAAGTCGCGCAGCCCAAATCATGGGCTGAATCATCAGTGGCGTCTCTACAGGGAGGGCAGAGCTCTACGTTTTGCAAGGAGCCTTACCCTGTCATGTGAATCCCTCCTCTCCCTTGCTGCTGTAGCCAGTAAGCAATGCCAAGATGTTGTTTTTCCCTGTGAGGATTGGCTAAAACGGTGCAGGAGAGGAGTGCTTTCCACTGCAAGGTAAGGCTTCTTGCAAAACTTAGAGCTCTGCCCTCCCTATAGAGACGCCACTGTGAATCATGCTGAAGATGGCTAGTGTAGAGAAATCAGCTTGCAGCCAAAGCAAGATTAGTTCTTCCCAGAAGCAGACAAGTTGCTTTAAAAAAAAAAACCTCACTATTTTCTTGAAACACTAGAACTAACAACGTAGGTTTCAGGATAAAGCTAGGCTAATAGGAGCCCATCAAAGTCCGGGGAGGAGAGGGGAAGCAAGTTCCTAACTCCCATTGTTTTAACATTTACTCACTCAGCACTCTCGCTCAAGCAGTTAAGCAGACTGCATGTGGCAGTCAGTAGGTACAACGGACACCTACACTTGGAGCGACCACAATGACAATGCTAGTTAGGGAATAAACGGCAGATTCCTGAGCAGAATTGGAAAGGCTGCCTCCCTCCCTTGCCTCCTTGGCTCCAGCCCAATGTGCCAGGTTAAATGTGGAAAATGCTTGAAATCCCTACTGGGAAGGCATGCATAAAACGGAGTGTCAAGAAGTATGGAGAAACTGTGGTGGAGAAGGGGCAGCGATGGCAAGAAGGATGGCATTGTGGCGGAATAAAGAAGGCCGGAGAATTGAAAAGATCTGATGACACCGATCGCCAGCATTGGACTATATCAGCCTCCCTGGTAACACTTGCTTTTCCCCCCACCTACTTTCCTTTCCCTGTACAGGCATTTTTGTTGTTGTTGTTGTTGTTGTTGTTGTTGTGTGATATTCAGGATGGGTAACATCATTATAATGACAGTCAATGAGGGACTGAAGGAGCCGCAAGCCAGCCCTTTAAACCGCATTTTAAAAGCCACCAAAAGAGGGGAGGGAGTTACCTTGCACCAGGTTCTGTGGAGTGAGGGTTCCACTCATTCACTCTCTGACTGCAAATCAGCATTTTTGGTGGACAATGGGCTCAGCAGTGGCCTTATGATTGCCTCTTTTCAAATGGAAATGGCTATCCTAACTCCTCTGCCAGGTTTTTTTTTTTTTTCCTTACCAGAGCACAAATTGCAGTTTACAAGGCATTGAGAGGGGGGGGGAGGGGGGGAAATCTTAGCTGAATATCTTTTTTTTTTTTAATTCAACAAACTGACATGTAAATTACCCTTTAAGTGCTCCACTCTAGGGCTCGGATCATCTCCTAATTGTCACAGTCAATTGTAGCCAACAGTCTCTTCATTCCCAAGCGCTTTGACAACAAGCATAAGGATCAAAGCGGCATCAGCTCCCTTCAATATCCTTCTGTTTAGGATGCTACAAAAAGCCTGAAAAAGAAAGGTGTAAGGGCATCACTGTAGAGGAAACCAAGAGGAGAAAGAATTCTAATAGTCATTTTCTCCTTCTCTAATATGATAGATCCTTATGTGGGTTGCTATCACCGATTTGGCACAAATACATAAACAGTCAAGGAAATGGAGTGCAAGCTTAACATGGGTCTATAATGCTGCTATTCACAAATACATGGAATATAGCTTTTTATTCTATATACATCTAGGCATCTCTCTCTCTCTCTCTCTCTCTCTCTCTCTCTCTCTCTCTCTCATTCTTCCACCCCCACTAATTTCACTCTAAGAAACCATTTTCTTTTCTTTCCCTTTTTAAAATGTTTCCAAGCTACCTCCTGTCCTTCACATTAGGAACCTCAGTCTAATCCCATTTAAACTGCATTTCACTCCCCTGGATTTGCTAGTCTGAGAGCGCAATGCTAACCGGGAGTTAGGCTGGCACAGGTAGGCCAGCAAAGTTTGGCTGGCACAAGGGACATGGTAAAGTATGTTTGGACCACTCTTGGAGTCAGCAGGGCCAGCACACAGATGTGCACCAAGAGAGTGATCCAAACGTGCTTTATGGTGGCCCACGTGCCAGCCAAATTTTGCTGGCCTTACTCCAGGTTAGGTAAAGCCTTACTCCCTGAAACTGAGGTAAAGCATATCACAGCATCATTAGCACTGCGTGTCACCCTCAGAAAACAGTGTTCTATAAAACTGGACTATTGAGGCCCTTCTTTAGGCCCAGAAGGAGTGGTGGAGGCCTGAGCATGGCCTACTCTACCCCATTCTCCAACATGTCGGTCACCCTCACCAGCAGCAGTTGGGCCTCTCAAGGCAAAGCTATCCACTGCATCTGTAAAAGGACAGAGACAGCTCACGTTGTCATCCACCACACCGGCCTCTATCGTCCTGCTGAGGAACCCTACTGTAGACACCCAGGCCCTGGCCAGACACCTGAGCTCACTTTAGCATTGTCCAGTCTCAGAGTCTGTCTTGAGTTTCAGGCCTTCCTTCCCCAGGGGAGGAATAAAGCTTGGGAAATCTGCTATGCTTCAGATACTTTGGTATTAGCTCACTTCCCTCTGCCCATAATGCTCCATCCTGAGCCACCTCTTGTCTTGCCAAAAAATCTTCTGTAGGTAAAGGTAGGATTAGACAAGTTTTCATGGTGCAGTGCAACCCTTAAGATAATGTGTCAAGACGCCACAACCAAATTTCAGTACTTTGGTTACTTCTGCCACTGGTTACATGCATGCTTAGCCCAACCACTTAAGCCAATGGATCTTCAAGGGGGCATAACCTAGATATCAGGGAGAGGCTACAGCTCATTGCTACAGCACTGCAGAATTCCCAAGTGCAAAGCCACAGTATCTCCACTCCATGTAGGGCAGAGAGAGAGAACCCAGGCTGAGTCCCTGGGCAGCTGGTGTCAGTGTCAACTATACTGAACTAGAATGACTGATAGTCTGACTCAGCATAAAGCAGTTTCCATGGAACATGGCCATAGAACGTTACAAATATGGAAGTAATGGAGGATCAGAAATACCTTGTAAATGCGAAACAAGCAAGACCTTAATTATGAAAAGAGTAGCTTTCAATGCCCAGCTCTAAAAAGGATAAAACTTTGGAGGATTCACACATCCACACACCAGCAAATTAAAATCTGGTTCACACCTGCATGCACCTCATTTGATTATAGTACATTTGGTGACAAGTCACAATGGGAAAGCATGACATTTCAGGAGATGGGAGAATTTAGGAAAGTTATTTTGTGGTATTAGATCTGTGATGGCCCGTTTATCCAGTCAAGTCATCTCCAGAGACTGCAGTCATCACGTGATCAACATTCATGTGTGATCACGTGATGACTGCAGTCTCTGGTCTCTGCAGTGTGATCAACATTCATTCATTTCTTACATTCTCCTTGACTGAAAAGGAATGCCAGAAGTAAGCATATTCCTTTCCCCATTGAAACGAATGCAAACTGTACACCAATTATATCCAAAATCAGAACCTTATCCAGAACGTTTTGCATATGATAGAAGAAGTAGTTATTGTTGAATTCAGGAGCATTCCTGGTTAAATAGTCCTTTTTCAACTGATGAAACCAAATTGAGAAGAAGAAAAAAACAATTCAAAGAGGAAATGGAGTTGCCCTTTCTCACAGCCTGTGTTGTCGGCTTGGCCTACAAACACCCTGGATTTATATGCAGGCAGTTTTAAAACACACATAATTGCTTATGGTCAACATCCAGTCGCCACCAGATCACACATTAAACAGATAACCACTGTTATTGTAAGAGCAACTTCCTTGACCCCATATTTTGGTCTGGCTCAGTTTTCCTGTACTCTACCAGTTTGGTTTGGAACCTGGTGCCAACCTCGCATCTGCACATGTCATTTTCAACTTGTAGAAGTACGCAGAGTGATCAAATGCCCGCATAAAGCCCATGTTTATGCACACGGAAAGAATAAGGACAAGAAATATGATCATAGTGTTCTTGCAATGTTTGTTTTCAAGTGTTCTACACAAAAAGAAACACACGCAACTTCTTAGTTCAGGTACAGGGTGTATTGTTTGGCAAGAAAATCTGACTTGGAGAAAAATGCTAAACATTTGGGCAAGTGCATATTTGAAAATAGAAACCCTTTCTTAAAAACATGGCTTTGATTTAAAAACAACAACAAAATTTCTAGAAATGTTAATTTTCCAAGTCTGATTTTTTTTTCCCCATGCATTTAATACTTGCTAATGGCAAGGGAGTGAAAGAGAGCAGTTACGGACCCAGCCAATGGGCCACCCAGGAACAGAAGGGGAGGCGGTCCACCCCTTCCGCTGTTTCCCTGCTCCCATGGGCCGCTCCCGTCTGCCCCACACCATGCCAGGCTCCATTTCGGAGCCGTATAAAGGCTGGGAGGGCCAAATCCACTCGCTTCTCGGCAAGGCACCTCGTCACCACCCTCTTCTGCCCCAGGAGCGCTGCACCCAGGGCTTTTGCCCCTGCGAACATAATGGTAGGTCCATGACTGAAAGAGAGTTCCAGTCTTTTCTCCATCCCATTTTATGGCTGCTCTCATCCATCAGTTAGAGTAAGGGGCAGGCTTTCTGAACCTTCCTTCAAATCAAACACAGCCTCCACCTTCAGCAGCAGGTAAGGATGCTTCTACACAGAGAAGCTATGTTGTTTGGGAGAAGTGGAGAAGGAAGCATTGCCTCCTAACTTTCTCTCAAATCAACTCCTGCAGGGGAGTTTCGAGGGACACACACACATCGACTGCATCAGTTTTTCAGAACCTAGCATTAGAAGAACTAGAGAGAGCCATTTGTTTTTCTCCTAGAAGCATACTAGTCGCGTTTGTTTTTCACCTTCTAGCATGCTCTCCACGCTAGCAATCCTTCTGGTGAGCTTGGTGCTAGAAAACATGGCCACCTCCATTGTAACGATTCTGTATGGGGGACAGAATGGTGCTGCTCTAGCTACTGCATCTCTATGATAAAGACTCAAATACTTTGCAATTGGACACCATTTTCTGTTTAGTTTCTGTGTCGTTTGTCGTTTGTTTTAGAATTGTGCTTCTAGCATGCTAGAGGCATGCCAGCAACATCACTTCCTGCTCTTTTCTATTGGAAAAATGAACACACAACCCCACAATCAACAGGATGAGGTGCTCAAGTTCTGAGAGGAAGAATCAAAGGCACTTATCGAATTGCACAAGCCCCACCTCTTTAGCCCTCCCACTAGCCCTTGGAAGCCACACACACTAATTTCTACAGGTCACAGTAAAAAGTAGCCATATAAATGGTACATCTGATTATGAAAAAAAGTAGGGAAGCACTTAATGAAAGAAATAAACTGTCCAATTCTGTCTTGCTTGCCTTGCGCAGGGTGTGGCTACACAAGCCCCTTTGTGCACAACAACTGCTAGAGAAGAGGATCTGGCTGCTAGTCCTTTGACACCCAACATCCATTTCAGCCCCCTTTTGTCAACCAGCCCACCATGTAGGAGACACATTGGCACCCAGTTGTGAAGCATTTCGATGAGCATATCAGCCAGCAGTACTGGAGTAAGGTCAGAGTATATGGTAGCCTGCTGGAACACCGCATTCCAGGAATGACGCGTTAAAAGATTAATTTTGAGTGCCCCCAAATCCAGCCGGGCCACCTGAAATCATGAAGAATTTTTTTTTTCAGTGTGTATTTGCTGATATTTTGTTTTAAAAGCTGTTGCACAGACTAACCACTATATGATCAGACTTCTCAAACAACATGCGATAAGAACCTAAATGGCAGGTACGGATAACAGAAGGGCAGGTATAGATCACAGTAGCCTAATGAGCTGATAGCCATCTCAAGACTGAATATCATATCATTGCATGTCTCTGAGGCGCACAGTCATGTTAGGGCCTTCTTTCTAATCTATGCAAAACAACACAGATTAGAATATCAAAGGTAAGATACCCGTGTTTGCTGTCACAATTAGTGAGGTCCTACTAGCAGCCATGGTCTAATGCCAGCTATAAATGAAAGATTCAAATCTATGTCAAAATGCACCATCAGCAGAGTCAGGAATCAGCACCAGCCAAGCTCAGGTCTGGTTGAACAAAAGGCCTTTTCCTCCATTGCGGACAGTAAGAAGATCAAAACAGGAAAGGACAGAGATTGAAATCAGGGACAAAAGTGAGCCACAGAGAGGCATTTCTTAAGGATAACACAGATGGAAGCCAATAAAGGAGACTAAGAGGCCCAGACAAGACAAAAGTTCTTGGCTGATACAATATGAAAGGAATTTTTAATTGACCCTAAACAATTGGTGTTTCCTTCTTCGAAAGAAATTAGTTTGTGCTGCCAAAACCTGATCTCTACAGGAAGCAGGCTAGGCAGAAAGCTCTCTTACCTGTGTAAGGTTTCCATGCATTATTGGTTGGTTCAAGGCACAACCCTAAGCAGCATCGGTCTGGTGAGGCCAACGGGCCAGCGCTATATCCTGTGCTGCTTAGGAGAGGCTGGAGCCTCCCTGAGGCAAGGGAATGTTCACTCACTTACTGCAGGGGAGGCTCCAGCCTCCCTTATGCGCTCCTCGGATAGCAGACACAGGCGCAGATCCAAGGAGACTAGGCAGCCCGAATTGGGGCCATGCAGCCTCCCAAGCGGGTACAGGATTCGGCCTTATGGCTGAATCCTGGACCCGCTAACATCCTGCCCCCAATCCCCCTCCCCTGCTAATCCCCGTCCCAAAATGGGACGGAGCCTCCCTCGCGCCAACCAGCTTCGGTTGGCCCAAGGGAGGCTCGCCGTTGGCGCTGTCAGGCCGACACTACTTGTCACGTTGGCCTGAGAGCCCTAGCGCCGATGTGGAGGTGCCGCTTGGCGCCCCCATGTCGGTGCTAGTGACATAGCACCGAAGCAACGATGTTGCCTCAACACTACGTCAACACTACGTCAACTGCAGGATTGCGCTGTCAGATGCCTTTAGAACAGGGGTTTCCAAACTATGGCCCGGGGCCCAAATCTGGCACGCCACAAGATTATATACAGCCCCCAGCAACTTAAAATATTTGATATTTTACTCATTATATATAATTTCTCCGTTTAAGCATGGCATTATTTCTTTGTAAAGTCAAGAGGCACTTTTTCAAGTGGTGTTCCTCTTATATTTAGCAGGGGGAAAGAAACTGTCCTTCTTCACCCCAGCACAGTGTCTTTTCTAGTGGCTGTTCCGGGTGGGGTTCTACATTTTTTGGGATTGTGAGCCCTTTTGGGACTGGGAGCCATTTAACTTTATTGCTATTATTTGCCTGTAAACCGCTTTGTGAACTTTGAGTTGAAAAGCTGTATAAAAATATTGTTGATTGACATTTCTGTTTTGCTCTGAATCATATTATGCTAATTACAAAAAAGTAACATTTATTCATTCCTTTAAATTTCATTCATTCATTGATTAAAACTAATTTTTTTTGGTCTGCGAAAATCTGTAAAATATACGATGTAACCCTTGTCCTGAAAAGTCTGGAGAACCCTGCTTGAGAACAAGAACTGGCCCACTTGTGTGCAATGGTAGCATGCCAGTAGCATGCCTCGTCAGGCAACTGATAGCTAGTGTCCTCAGTTAAGCAAATGGGGCCTATAGTGCATTTGGGAAGTGCGCTAAAACATTACATAAGAACATAAGAAGAGCCCCGCTGGATCAGGCCAAAGGCCCATCTAGTCCAACTTCCTATATCTCACAGCGGCCCCACCAGGTGCCCCAGGGAGGCATGAGACAGGGAGGCCTGTTGCCACTCCCTTGTACCCGGTCCTCTGAAGTCTGAAGTAGCCCACCACCTTTGTAAGGAGGTTGCACAATCCATCATTGCCTATAGCCTTTTCTTCCAGAAATCCGTCCAATCCCCTCTTAAAGGCATCAAGATCAGATGCCATCACCACCTCCTGTGGCTAAGAGTTCCAAAGATTAACTATCCGCTAGGTAAAAAAATACTTCCTTTTATCTGTTTTAACACTCCCAACCCTCAGTTTTAGCGGATGCCCCCTGGTTCTGGTGTTTTGAGAGATGGAAAAGAACATCCCTCTATCGACTTTATCCCTTCCATGCATAATTTTGTATGTCTCAATCATGTCCCCCCTCAGGCACCATTGTTAAGCATTGTTAAGCATGTATGGAAATGCTTTCAAAGGGAAGGGCTTTTGCTATTGCCTGTGTCTGGGATGAATCAGGCCCAATTCTGCTGTGCTAACAGCGATCTAGATTCAGGAAAAAAAATTAATGCTATCAATATGGCTCAATGACTGAGCACCTTCTTTGCATTCAGAAAGTTCCACAATTGAATGACTGGCATCTCCAAAAGGATCCTGGATAAGATCGCTAGGAAAAAAATCTGATAATGGGACTAACGATAAGTAAAGCAGCTTTTCTTTTCTTTTGAAACGGTGTTACAATCCGTACATAACTCAGGGCATAATCCTAACCTGGAGTTAGGCTGGCACAGTTAGACCAGTAAAGTTTGGCTAGCACAAGGGACACCGTAAAGTATGTTTGGACTACACTCGGAGTCAGAGAGGCAAGCACAGTCATGCGCCATCCTCCCCGACTCCGATAGTGGTCCAAACATACTTTACTGTAGCCCTTGTACCAGCCAAACTTTGCTGGCCTGTGTCAGCCTAACTCCAGGTTAGGATTGCGCTCTAAGAGTTAGCCCCTATGAGTAACTTGAGCTGCTATCAAACAAAGGAGGTAAAAGTGAGCTAGATGGACTGTGGGTCTGGCTCAGCAACCTTATCCTTTGGATTTTCATCTAACATGGAAAGTTCTTGTCTGCATCAGCCCATTTTATCATAGAAGAACAAAATTTGTTTCTCCTTTCCCTGGTAGATTTCTGTGTTGTTTTGTGTGGGTCCCTCACAAAAGAGCTGCACAAGTTACTTGTATTGGGCACGTCAGGTGTTTAGATCAGCAAGTGGAATTGCTGGCATGGGTGCAGCTTGTTGCTTTCCACAGCAAGCTGGAATACTCCCTTTGAAGACAGTCCTCAAAATACCAGCCAAAACAATTTCTCTGCTAAAGACAACACGCTCATGCCCGCCTCCCCTTCAGAGTGAAATTGATTAGACCAAAAGCTGTGTGGTGCTGTTTTTACTCATGGTTCTGTTGTTAGAGCCAGAGGGGTAACAAGGGGCATCTGCCCCAGCTGCTACACCACAGGGCGCACATGACTGCCTTGCCACTTATGGTTCTCCCGGAAGAGGGTGCACTCACTGCGGCAGCTTTGGGCTTCTATTCCTTCTGCTTAGTGGTGGCCCCTTCAAGTGGTTCCCTTTCAAGGGGGAGCCTCCATAGGAGAAAGAATGGGACATGAAGCCACCCCTCCTGTGGGAGAACTGTAGGCTGTGCAAGGCAGTCACTTCCAGATTCTCCCAAGGGGAGGAGGTGCAGGCAACTGTGCAAACCTCCCCCATTCCTTCTCCTGTGGAGGCTCCCACATGAAGGAGATGCCCCTTCAAAGCAGAGCCTCTACATGAAAAGGAACAGGGGTTGTGAAGCTATCAGAGTCTCTTCCTCTGAGGAGAAGCCAAAAGTGATGTCATAATGTCACGTGACATCCCCGCCAAGGGCTGGGGCTTCTAGGAACACTTCTGCTTGGACTCCATTTTAAGCAGACCTTTCAGCAATTCATCAGCTTGTCACTTAAAAACTGGGTCCCTTTCCATGAGTGATTCTATTAATAAGAATACACCCTAATTTGCCAATATGAATCTTACTGGGATTACTGGAGGAAATGGTCCTTGTGATGTGTGCCCAAAACAACAAGGGATATTGTGGTGCCTTTTACCTGTCAAAGAGATACACACTTCCTTTCAACTGCACCTTTCAACACTGAATGACTCTGAATGTTCTGAACAAACAGGTGAACAGGAAACATATGTGAACTGCACTTCCTCTTGCTACCGTGCTTTCAAATATTAAGTTTTTTTAGTTTTATTTTGAGCAGGATTAGGATGGTCAGAACAGAGGGTGAAGACGAGTTTATTTTAGCATCTTTCGGATTTGGGGATATTGCATGTATGATAAATTATAGCACTAACATAACCCATGCAAATGCAGCACACCAGTTCTGGAAGCAGGAATGGAAAAGGAAATTGCAAATTTAGCAAGAAATACTTGACTTGCACCTTAACCAACATTAAGGCAT
The DNA here is from genome assembly GCA_029204185.1 of Lerista edwardsae. Lineage (NCBI taxonomy): Eukaryota > Metazoa > Chordata > Lepidosauria > Squamata > Scincidae > Lerista > Lerista edwardsae. The sequence goes on from JAJKFI010037749.1 coordinate 14,832, forward strand.
TCAAAACAACCACAACTGTAAGAAAACAGCTACACATGTTTATGTAGGAAGACAGGGTTAGAGGTTATACTAACAATTGCAGCGAGGTGTGTTGCAATGAATATGAAAAGCATAAGCTTGTTGGGTCCAAACATCCCTTTACCATCCAGGAATTCCTTTTGTCCTCTTTAACCTTTCACTTCTGGACACTGAATATATTAAAATCTGGATGAAGCTTTAAGGCAAATCTGTTTGGTGTCCAGATTTACTCATCTCACAAAACAGACATGTGATTTAGCATGAGTCTTCAGTGCCAACTCAAGAAAGAGGCCCACAAAGAAATGAGAAGTTGCTGCTAGTCCAGTCTGAAAAGGTCGCTGATGCTAATTCAGCATAAGAACATAAGAAGAACCCCACTGGATCAGGCCAAAGGGCCATCTAGTCCAGCTTCCTGTATCTCACAGTGGCCCACCAGGTGCCTAAGGGAGTTCAGTAGACAACAAGATGCTTGCATCCTGTTGCCATTCCCTTGCACCTGGCATTCTAAAGTAGCCTACTATTAATGTAAGGGGGTTGCCCAACCCATCATGGCCTATAGCCCGCGATGGACTTTTCCTCCAGAAATCCATCCAGTCCCCTTTTAAAGGCATCTAGGCCAGATGCCACCACCATCTCCTGTGGCAAGGAGTTCCATAGCTTAATTACCCGCTGGGGGAAAAAAGTATTTCCTTTTATCTGTTTTAACTCTCCCAGCACTCAATTTCAGTGGATGCCCCCTGGTTCTGGTGTTTTGAGAGAGGGAAAAGAACATCCCTCTATTGACTCTACCCCTTTCGTGCATAATTTTATATGTCTCAGTCATGTCCCCCCGCAGGCAACTTTTCTTCCAGACTGAAGAGCCCCAAACGCTGCAGTCTTTCTTCATAAGGGAGGTGCCCCAGCCCCATAATATCATATGCATTCTTCAAGAAGTCATACTTGATTATTCAGACAACTGCCCTTTCCTCTTCCCATCTTTGTCATGTCATGTATACAGACAAATCAAGATCCATGAAATGTTGCAGAAATAAGGGGACCTCTTCCACCATTTGAGATCTATCGATTGTTCATTGGAAGTAGCTTCTAAAACATGTTGCTGAGGAGGTGATTTTGCCCCGTCCCATAAGCGCATGTCTAATGCCAAGTGGTGGACAGCCACTTGTAACACAGATACATCAATGAAGTGCCAAGCGGCAAGTTATTTGTGTGAGTGATTCTCCTAAACCAGCGTGCAACTGTGTTATAATACTATAAGGCAGCCATTTTCAACCACTATTGTGCCATGGCGCATTGGTGTGCTGCAAATGGTCTACAGATGTGGTGTGGAAATTTGGGGAAGGGTCATTTATTATTAGGTCCATTGGGGGTCGAGCCCAAGACAGTGTGCCTTGTCAACTGTCAAAAAGCTGATTGCCTTGACAATTTTAGCACGTTGCCAGTGTGCCATGAGATGAAAAGGATTGAATATCTCTGCTATAAGAGGTCACTGTATATATAAATCAGCCCTTATAAATAAATATAGTATTCTTTTGAAATAAGATTGTAGTGCCATAGTACCTGTTGAACTTTGTTCAAAATTAATAGATCCTTACAGCGCAAGCCTATGTATGACTACTCAGAAATAAATCCCATTAAGTTTAATGGCACCTACTCCCACGAAAGTGTGTGTTGGATTTCAGCCTTATTTAGAATTGGCCTTGCTACCCAATCCAATCACCTGCCACATTATATCATGCAACCGCACCCAAAAACACCCATACCACTGCCTGACTAACAGCCCAATCCTAACTGTTCTGCTGTTGTCAATGTCCATATGGCAGTGTGCACAGTAATAATAATAATAATAATAATAATAATAATAATAATAATAATAATA
>JAJKFI010037754.1:0-32782 GCA_029204185.1 Lerista edwardsae
TTATTATTATTATTATTATTATTATTATTATTATTATTATTATTATAAAGGTTTCTCTTCCCGTTACTCTTTTCATTCTGAATTAAAACAAACCTAACATTTCTAGCATAGCTCTCTTAATTAGTACCATTCTCATTCAAGGGTTCATTTGGTAATAGCAAAGGATTAAAATGATCATGCAGAAAGATGCCTCTGAAATAATGAGTTTATATCCGCACACACTGGTGTGTGGGGTACAAATTAACGGATCAAATTCTAGCCAGAGAACAAGCTAATCCACAGACTTCAACATTTCACGGGTTGGTAGGTCTGCTGCATTATCTGTCGTGACTGGCCATATACCAGTTGACTGAGTGCATACCATCAATGGGACCATTTACTGGCACACAGAAACAGAGACAGAGGGATGTAGTGTTGTTGCAGTAGGTCCAACCATCTACAAGAAGGTCTACTTAAAAGAGGATGCTGAATTAGACAGCGTGAGCCTGGTTGTGACCCAGGAGGGCAATTCCTCTTGCTGTACACCCTCGAGTCTGGTTCGCAAAGGACGGAGTAACACTGGGCTGAGATGGAAATTATGACCTCCTCTTTCTTTGGAGGAGCTTGAAAAATAAATCAAACTGCAAAATATCTAGTCGGGAGGTGGGAACCCAAATGCGAACACAACAGACTGCAAACATCTATTGCCGTATGAATTACAGGCAGGGACCTCACAGCTGCAGCTTGTGAGTTATATTCTGCTATTTGCTGAAGAGATAAGTAGTCCCAAAGGAGAGTAGGAAAGGAAGCATATAAGTTACCTAATTGGCTATGTGGAGACTCTCTCTCTCTCTCTCTCTCTCTCTCTCTCTCTCTCTCTCTCTCTCTGGGCACAATCCTAACCTGAAATTAGGCTGACACAGTCCAGCAAAGTTTCGCTGGCACAAGGGACATTGTAAAGTATGTTTGGACCACACTTCAAGTCAGAGAGGCCAGCACACCATCTTCCCTGACTCCGAGAGTGGTCCAAACACGCTTTATGGTGGCCCTTGTGCTGGCCAAACTTTGCTGGCCTAACTGTGCCAGCCTAACTCCAGGTTAGGATTCTGTGTATGTGTGTGTGGGTACCATCCCTAACCTGGAGTTAGGCTGGCACAGTTAGGCCAGCAAAGTTTGGCCGGCACAAGGGAAACCTTAAAGTATGTTTGGATCACTCTTGGAGTCAGAGAGGCCACCACACAGACGTGCGCCATCCTCCCTAATTCCAAGAAGAGGAATGATGTTTAAAGTTGCTATCCGGGAGACTTCTTGGCTCAAAGATGCTGTATAAGAACTACTTGGTCACGGATTGAAAAGTCAACCTCAACAGCTTTTGCCTTGGATTGGAAGGGGCAATCCAAATCTTCCTCAAGCCCCTTTGAAAGAGGTTGGTGGTGAGAAGTGTGGGTCATAACTGGCAATGTTCAGCTTTGAGCCATTGTGGAACACTCACTGGGGAAATTGGCAGTAGCTTTCTGTCACCCAAAAGGAATGGAATCCACACTAATTGGGACAGAGTTTTAGTTTGGCAAGACTGCTGCAAGTCTTTTTTAACTGTACACTAATTTGTGGCCTGTTTCCACCGAATCCCGCTTGGCTGTGCTTTATTGGGGCTTGTGGAGGGAACTGCTACTGAGCAAGCAAGCAAACAGTTGTTTGTCAATCCTTGCAATGCAAGAGCAAAGCAGAGGGACTGTATTCTGTTTTATTAGGGTACATCTGGGGCACACAAAGACGGCAACATGGAAGCACACAAATCACCGTTTCCATCACTGACAGAATGTCAACAAGCGGTGCTGCAAACTTCTCAGAATCAAGCGGCAAGAGACTGTTCTAGTTCAAATATTTCAGCCTGGCCACAAGCTCCTGATGGTACATTTTGGGGTCCCAAAGGGAATTTCTGTCAGAAACTTGAAGTTGATTTGTTGTTATATTAAGCAAATATTTCCTAAGCTCATACATTAATTACAGTAGCATCCCTCCAGAGCCCCTGATCTATTTTGAAATTGTACATGGTTGTCCATATGGGGTGGGGGGCTCTTTATCCACTGGTTTGACACCCACTGATTTGACTCAGGGCACAATACTAACCAACTTTCTAGCACTAGCATAGAGGTGCCAATGAGGCTTGTGCTGCATCCTGCAGTGGAATAGTAGCCATTGAGGCCTCCTCAAGGTAAGCCTACGTCTAACATAAGGAGGTTGCACCACCCATCACGGCCTATAGCACAAGATGGACTTTTCCTCCAGACATCTGTCCAATCCCCTTTGAAAGGCACCTAGGCCAGATGCCATCACCACCTCCTGTGGCAAGGAGTTCCACAGATTAATTACCCTGGAAAGTTGGTTAGGATTGTACCCTCAGTGTGGGTGCCAGATGCATGCTGGAAGCCCTCACCTGACGTCCCAGAGGTGACCACAAGCTCCTTATGGTCACATCTGGGAGGCTTTCTGAAGCCCAAGGAGGCCATTCAAAGCCTCTTTGAGCCTCAGAATTCTAGATGTGATTGCAAGCACCTTCCGGACACATCTGGTGGTCCTATTGAATACCATCCATGGATTCTATTATCAGCAGGTTTTGGTGGCTGCAGGGATCTGTGAATAAGTCCCCTGCAGATATCAAGGTCCAACTGTACAAGCATGACAGTACTTCTGGGCGAGAGCAGTGATGTCATGCAGGGGGTATGCGGGGGTACACGAGTACCGGTTTCTAGGATTATGGCTGGCCCCGCCCATTCGCCCGCCCACTCGTCAACTCCGCCCCCTGCAACGTTTAAATTTCCTGCACGTTTGAGTTGCCTGCATGTTCTCAGAGCCAGGCAGGCAGGCAGGCAGGCAGCGAGCGGAGCCTTTCCTTTCCTTGCCACTGAAAAATGAGCTGCTCTGGGGTTTTAACATGATGCCAGGCCTCCTTCACATGTTCTGGGGGTGCTGTGGAATACTGTTGCAACTGTTGGGTCAGTTTAAAATCGTCTGAGGCCTCAAAAAGGGCTTTTTTCATGTCACTTCCTGCCACGACCTCACTTCCGGCTTATGACATCACTTCCGGTGGGCGGGTCCTGACACGTGCCAATCAAAAGTGAGTACCTGTTATTAAATCATTTAGATGACACCACTGGGCGAGAGAGCCTGATATCAGCACCATGGAGAGCTCATTGATCTGATCTGGAATGGAGATCTGTAGGCTTTTCACCATGACTGATGGGCTGCGTTGCACTCAGTTGACCTCAGTTGCGCGGACCTCCCTTATCCAGGCATCTCTCACACCTGCTAGTGCAAATAATTACCGTACCACTTCTAAAAATATTTGTGGGCCCGGTAGCAATTTTTAGCTTTATGACTCTGAGCGTAGCACTCATTTTAGCTTTGTGTGTGCGTGTGCATGTGCGTAGAGGTGCACAACAAGAAGCATATTAAACATTCAAACGCTGGAGAAAATTACGGCGCTAATTATCTAAATGAGTTTATTAAAGCTGCGGGAAGCTCCTTCTGTGAACACAAAAGGAGGAAGGAGTAATATTCTGTGTTCAGAAGGCTGATGCATTATTAAAGGCCGTTTCCGAGAGTGCAGCGTTGGCTGTGGTGGTGACCCTCACAGGGGGACCACCAGGAAAGGGCACAAAAGCACACATGTTCATGAAGTGGGCTATCTTTAGGAGCTTCTTTACAGGAAAGGCAGCAGTCACGGCTCTCATGTCTTCAGATTGCACCACCAGAAAACGGGTTTGGAAGAGGACCAGTGACAGAAGGCTCACGGGAAAAAACCACAGATACCAGCAAAAATATTTGGGTTTATCGATCTGGAGCATGGTGAGTAACCCAAAACTGACTAATGAGATGCCACTGATTGGAAGGGCAAGTGGCTTCTTAAGGAAAAAAAAAAGACATATAGGGTCCCTCTCACCATTTTTGTCCAAATCCTGCCATTCTCAGTCTAGCCTGCCAACAGCTGCCCAGTAACAGGTAGAATCAGTGATGTCATGCACCCACTACACACCACTACGCAAGTACCGGTTCCTAGAAGTTGAGCTGGCCCCGCCCACTCGAAGCTGGCCCCTGCTATTTAACCAGGGAACAGTTGAAGCAAGATATGTCTATCCACATCGCTAGAAAGCAAAGCAATAGAAGTTAAATCAACACTAACCACAAGCTGAAGTTATTACAAGCATGATCACATCCATGGCAACAATCATGACATCACTTGCGTCTTATGATGTCACTTCTGGTGGGCGGACCCCGACAAGTGCCAATCAAAAGTGAGTACCTGTTCCTAAATCATTTGGATGACACCACTGGGTAGAATCATCCCATACCTGTCATAAACCTCTCCAAAATGTAGTGGTTTTCACTAAACTGCCGCTACCTTTAAAGATTCTTTCCCCGCTCTTCTTCCTTCAAGCTGCTCCAGACCATCTCAATGCCAGTCAAATCTGGTGCATCAGGAAGCAGTATCTTTTCTTTCCCAGGGTTTTCTTGAGGAAGGGCCATGCCTCAAACACCTGTTCGCGATGTCATCTCTGCAGGCTAAAGCCAAGCTACCCTCTACTCGCTCCCCGGTCAACAAGAGCTCAGGCACGCGCCTCGGCTTGAGCTTATTAGAAAAAAAAGGAAACTTCATTCCTGAGCTGCAGCTTCGATTCCTCGGCCTCCCAGTTTAACAGCCCCTTCAGGGAACACTGCTCTGAGCCTGCAGACAGAAGCCAGATGTAGCTTGCGTGGTGAACAGATTGTGTTGCTGCTCGGTCGAATTTCGGCAGTGCAAAAAACGGGCAAGGGGAACCGGAGGATGCCGTGAGGAGCTGTCAAACATGCCTCAAGTCAGATCTCTGGGATGTGGAGCCCAGATGGACACATTTGGCAAATCACCTGAATAATTACAACTGGAGTGAGGGTGAGCACCTTAACTGTGCATGGGCCTCGTGCGTAATGCTCAGCACCGCAGTCTAGAGAATCACAGGAAAGAGAGAAGAGCGAGACCCACTGGTGTCATCTGAATGATTTAAGAACAGGTACTCACTTTTGATTGGCACGTGTTGGGACCCGCCCACCGGAAGTGACATCATAAGCCGGAAGTGATGTCGTGGCAGGAAGGGACATGAAAAAACCCCTCTTGAGGTCTCAGACGATTTTAAACTGACCCAACGGTTGCAACAGTATTCCACAGCACCCCCAGAACATGTTAAGGAGGCCTGGCATCATGTTAAAGTGACCCGCAGTTCCAAAACCCCAGAGCAGCTCATTTTTCAGTGGCAAGGCAAGGCAAGGCTCCGCTCGCTGCCTATCTGCCTGCCTGGCTCTGAGAACGTGTAGGCAACTCAAACGTGCAGGAAATTCAAACGTTGCAGGGGCGGAGTCGACGAGTGGGCAGACGAATGGGCGGGGCCAGCCGTAATCCTAGAAACCGGTACTCGCGTACCCCTGCGTACCCCCTGCATGACATCACTGGCAAGACCCCAACTCCATGTCCCAAGGAGCCACGGGGATTGTGGACAATTTTAGGTCAAGATCTCCCCTGGAGAGTTCATAGAAGAGGTGAGAATTAGGGCGCAATCCTAACCTGGAGTTAGGCCAGCACAGTTAGCCAGCAAACTTTGGCCAGCACAAGGGATACTGTAAAGTATGTTTGGACAACTCTGAGAGTCAGGGAGGCCAGCACACAGACATGAGCCATCCTCCCTGACTCCGAGAGTGGTCCAAACATACTTTACGGTGTCCCTTGTGCTGGCCAAACTGTGCCAGCCAAACTCCAGGTTAGGATTGCGTCCTAACTCTCATGGAATCCCATTACAAAGCCCTCTGAAATCTATCCCGCTGCTCTGTTGGACAGCAGCCTAGTCTTAGTTCAATCCTAACCTGGTCAGCAGAGTTAGGTCAGGAAAGTTTGATCAGCCCCGGCATAAACTAAGCCAGCAAACTTTGGCCGGCACAAGGGCCACCGTAAAGCTCGTTTGGACCACTCTCTGAGTCAGGGAGAATGGCGCACATCTGTGTGCTGGCCTCTCTGACTCTGAGAGTGCTCCAGACATACTTTCCGGAGTCCCTTGTTGCGATTCTTGTCAAAGTACAGCAGTGGGCTGTATTTTATGGGCCATCCATACACTCAAGCAGATCCTGCGATGTTGGAGTAAACATTCATTTCTTCCCCTTTTCTTTGCATTGGAATTCAGAATTGCTTTTGTATGTTGAAGCAGCAAAAAAAAATTCAGACCCAGACTGAAAATAAACCAACAGAAACTAGGGGTGGTGATGCAATGAAAGGGAAGCAAATCCTTTCTTGAGGTCCTTCTGAGAACACGATGTGCCCATCGCTGTCCCAGGAGCAACGTGTGGAGTGGGAACTCTGGTGATCAGTGGATGAGCTGTCAAAGCCATCTCCTCCTGCTTTTGGCCACTGACAGATATGACAGGTACAATTTCTCATGGCTTTTTTGTTTTCATTACCACTGAACAGAGATGGGCTAGAATGAAATTTCCCCCACCTGCTTGAAGTTACCAACTGAAATCCACAAAGTTTCCCTTCTGGACATTGGGGAAACTGAACGGGGAACCACAGGTAGAAATAAGAATGTGGCTGCCCATGTGGTTGGTGGTGCTCGTCGGTGTTCAGAGTGCAATCCTAACCTGGAGTTAGGCTGGCATATTTAGGCCAGCACAGTTTGGCCAGCACAAGGGCCACCATAAGTATGTTTGGACCACTCTCAGAGTCCAAGAGGCCAGCACACAGACGTGCACCATCCTCCCTGACTCCGAGAGTGGTCCAAACGAGCTTTACGGTGGCCCTTGTGCCGGCCAAAGTTTGCTGGCCTAATTGTGCCGGCCTAACTCCGAATCAGGATTGCGCCCTTAGAAAATTAATTCTGGACAACGTTTCCACTGCTTGTTTGAAATTCCCTTGCCTGGCAATGTAATGCGTCCTTAAGGACCTGGAAAGCTGTCTTTTGGGCCTCATTCTTAAAAGCAATTGAATGGAAACGTTGCTTTCTCTCCTCCTTTGAAGGAGCAGATGCAGTAAAGGGGCGGGAGTGAGGGTGGAACAGCCTCTCACCGTCAAGGGGATAATCAGGTTTGGTCTCCTACAAGCAAGAACGAATGTTATGGCTGCTTAAAGGCCTGGAGAGGCGAGCTGTGAACACATGGCAGATGTTGAGGAATCACCTGCTAATTGCAAACAGAATCTTCCTTCCCCTGCATATGTTTTTAGTGACTTGGCTGTTGGACGGCGACCGATGCATCAAAGCTCTGCCAACGGATTGCGCTGCTATCAGCAGGGTTTGACGTTCTTCCCGCGTCCTCTGCAGTCTGTTCCTGGGTGATCACCAGGCCCGTAAGTGTTTTGCTGGGAGTGAGTTCACATCGCGTGTACAGAACATGGTGTGCTATCATCAGGTGCAAGACTGGCTGTGTTAGATACCTGAACTCCTCTGGAGGCGGTTGTTGAAAAAGCCAGCTATGGATTTTATTTGGTTGGCCGTAAGCCATAACAAAATGAACAGGTGAGGCCTGGAGAAAATGCAAGACCAGGACTTGCTGAGCTACTTGAAGATCTATTTGAAGTTCTACGGTGGGGGGAGAATCTACCACCTTCCTCAGCAATCTGTTTCACTACTGAACCATCCTTACCATTAATAATTTCTTCCTGATGTCCAACTGGGATCTTCTCTCTTGTCATTTGAGCACATTCAACCAACCTAGACACTCTATTCAATGAGTACCTTTTTTTTTTTTTTTTTTTTTTGCAAATAAACGGCCTCCTTGTTGCAGTTTCACATCTCACAGTCCAGAACTGGCTGAAACTGGCATTCCGTCTCTCCGTCTCAGGATCAGATAGTACACCTGTGTGTCCTTCAGCAGGCAGCTTCCCAGCTTGTTAGGGATAGTAGTTGTACTCCCTTTCTGATAGTGTAACATAAGCAGGCAGTTTCACACGGGAAGCCCTGGCTGCAAAACACTGCACATTCCCATGAGCTCATAGTGTTCTAAGGGTCACCCCATTGGGTAAGATGGGGCACAAGGGGTCTTCAGGTATCCACCTACCAGATATACTCTGGCTGCATCCTTTGTTCTGGTGTTAGAAGGAGTTATTCACTGTGTGTGCTTAAGATGTAACAGTTGCACTGAAAAGCCGCCTGTGAGCGGCAAAGACTTGACCGGCTTTCCTAGCCGGCAGATTGAACCTTTGTACCTTTCTCACTTTCGCTACAATAAAGAGACTTTGTTATGGAAATGTGGCGATTGCTTCAATCCTTCGCTTCGGAGCGCTAAGGCAAGCGCTGGAATGGGTCTCCAAGCCCCCAACTCTGCTGCTATTTACACAAATTCACAACAGGTTATGGTGTCCAGCGCACGCCGCGCTATGGAAGAGTCAGCCGTAACCCTGCAGGGGCTCGCCGAGGACCCGATCCGCGGAGCGAAGACTGAACTGTGAATGCGGCTGCATCCTTCAACTCGCCGACACCCTGACAGATGTCGGATGAGGAAGGAGCGACCGGTGGAGTGAAGGAGGAAGGAGACCTCGGAGCCGGATCCGAGGGAGAGGACGTTGGCGACCCAAGGGAACCCGAGCAAAGCGAGGAAAGCGCAGAGGGCGAGTCGGAAGACGACGATCTCGGACCTCTCTTTCCCCCAGCGGGGCCTCCCGACGGCCAAGCGCCTGCCCCGCAGCCGCCGCCGCTCGTTCCCGGGCAGGGCGCTTTCCATCCTCTGCCACCGCCTCAAATACCACCGTTGCAGCCTGCTGCGCCCGGGATTGTGATGGCGCAGCAGCCGCCCGCCGCCGCCGCCGCGACGGCGCCCTTTGGCGTTCCAGTTCCACTCCTCAACGACAGCAATTATGTGCAGTGGGCCCATAAGATGCAATTGCTGCTGGAAAAAGATGATCTTTGGCAGCGCACGCAAGCGCTTCCCGCACTCGCAAATCCTGCAGAAGTGGCAGCTGACAGGAAGGCGAAAGCGACCATCGGTCTGGCCATCTCGGAAGATCTTTTGGTTTACGTGCGTGGCCTTGCACACGCTAAGCACTATTGGGACACCTTGAAGGAGCTGTTTGCCAGGGCATCGCTAACCTCCAGCATGGTTCTGACACGCAAGTTGTGGAGGGCGCGTCTTGAACCGGGGGGCGACTTACGAGTCCACCTGAGAGCGATGCAGCAGAACCTCAAGGATCTGGAGGCAGTCGGGGAACGTGTGGAGGAACGGCTCAGAGTGTTTGCGATCCTCAATTCCTTGGATGAAACGTGGGACATGTTTACCCTAACTTTGGAATCCATTCCTGCAGTGCAATTGACTGTCACCTTTGTGGTCGCACGGCTTCTCGAGGAAGCAGACAAAAGGAAAGACAATCAGAGAGAGCGGGAATTCCGAAAGGAGAAAAGCAACAATTCTGGGAAAAAGCAGCCGCTTCCCAAGAATGAGTCCCAGGCGCAGGTGTGCGCCAGTGTGCGACAGTGTTACGTGTGTGGATCCATCCATCATCTTGCCCTCCAATGTCCCAAGAAGAAAGGAGGATCCAAGAAGAAGAAAAAGCCCCAAAGTGAGCAGAGCACAGGGCAAGGAAAGCCTCATGCACAGCAACCCAAAGCGAGCATCGCGTTTGTGAGTTCAGCGGAAGGTGTGCGCACCCGAGAATCCTGGTTGCTCGACTCGGGAGCAAGCCATCACATTGTGACTTCTGCAGACTTACTCACGAGTAGGCGCGCGACAGACCGTGAAACTGTTGCTCTCGCAAATGGGAAAACAGCTCCTGTGAGCTGCGCTGGAGAAGTGTTTCTGCCCCAACTGCAGACCACCTTGAAAAATGTGCTGTGCGTGCCAACGATGTCCAGGAATCTGCTCAGCCTTGGCACCCTCCAGGAAGAAGGATTTACAGTAACTTTCCAAGACAACACCTGCACTCTTAAAAGGGGGAGTCTCTGCGTGGCCGTTCCCCGAGTGTACCGGCTGTTTGTGCTTGGAGCGCAGGAGACAGAGAAGCAGCAGGCAAGTGCGTACTTCAATCAACCGAAGCACGGACTCTGCCCGCATTTGTGGCATCTGCGATTAGCACATCTGAACCATGACTACGTGAAGAAGACAGCTGAACTTGTGCGCGGAATGGACTTGAGAGATTGCGACGCATTTGTGGATTGTGAGGTGTGCAAAATCACTAAATCGCATCGCGCAAGCATCCCGAAGTTCAGCAGCCGCCAGACCCAGACTCCCTTCCAGCTGGTGCACATGGACTTGATTGGGCCATTGAAAAAGACAGCGGGGGGGGGGGCACAGTACGTTCTTACTATTGTGGATGACGCTACAAGGTACAGCTTTGCATATTTAATGCGTCAAAAGTCTGAGGCGTTTCATAAAATACGCAATTGGGTCAGGTGGGTGGAGAGACGGTTTGAGCATCCCGTAGTGGCAATTCAAACCGACCGGGGAGGTGAATTTCTCAGTGGGGAGATGTCTCAATGGTTGGAAAGGCAGGGCATCACTCACAGACTCACCGCTCCTCGCACCCCAGAGCACAATGGGGTGGCGGAGAGAAAAAATGGGGAGCTCCAGAGCATGGTCAGAGCGCTGATGGAGCAATCAAAGCTACCCAAAGGGTTGTGGGGAGAAGCGATGAGATATGCTGTGTTCATTTCTAATCGTGTGTATCACCGTACAATTGAAGGGGTCCCCTACACCAAGCTATACGGTAAACCACCCGATCTTGCATTCCTAAAGACGTTTGTGTCACATGCTTTCGTCCATGCAGATCGGGAGACACGCAGGAAAAGTGAGCCGCGAGCCAGGCGGCTGCAATTCATTGGAGTAGAACCAAATTGCAAAGCGCTCAAATTTCTCAATCCTGACCACAGAACGGTCACCATATCCAACTCTTATGATTTCTCTGAGCAAAATATGCTGCCAGATCATGCTGACAGAAGCATCAGCATCCCCACACAAGCTGGAGAAAGTGGGGGGGACGCAAGATTAGAAAGCATCCCCGATCAGGCAGCAGCATCATCTCAGAGAACTCCAGAGAGAGAAAGGCAACTTCCTGCCACACCAGCAAGCTCTAACAGGCTGCTGGAAGAGGGGGGAGCGAGGGAATCCAGTCCAGGCTTGGACACAAGCACTTCCTCAGAGGAAGCCATACAGGAGCAGGAAGCTCCAACCAGACGCATCCTTCCTCCAAGGGCTTTGCGTGGAGTACCACCTCAGAGATTAACCTATCAGGTGGAGGTGGGAAAAATACCCCAGACATACCAAGATGTCTTAGAGTTACCGCAACCCGAGAAGGAAGGATGGCTCCAGGCTATTCAAACTGAATTGAGGGCAATGCACAACCTGGAGGTTTTTGAACCAGCAGAATTACCAGCTGGAAAGCATGCAATTGATTCCAGATGGGTGTTTGTTCTAAAAGATCAGGAAGGTGCTGAGCCCTTAAAGAAAGCACGTTTGGTGGTTCGTGGCTGTAAGCAAATTCCAGGTGTAGATTTTGAGGAAATCTACTCCCCCACACTCTCAGCCACCACGCTACGAGCAGCGCTTGCTGTAGCAGCCAGCAAAGGTTTTCAAGTGCATCATTTTGATGTGGGAACAGCGTACCTGCATGCAAAACTGCAGGAAGAAGTGTACATCACAATTCCACCAGGGGTGCAGTGTGACAATTCACATTTTCGCCTCAGGAAATCGATTTATGGGTTGAGGCAAAGTGGAAGAAACTGGCACTTATGCCTTAAGGAGCAGCTGCAAAAATTGGGGTTCACACCCTCCACAGCTGATCCATGCCTTTTCAGGAAAGGAAAAGGGGAAAAATTGTGTGTTCTTTTGTGTTTCGTTGATGACCTGCTTGTTCTTGCACGAACGGAACAACAGATCAATCAGATCACACTCCAACTGAAAAATGCATTCACTCTAAAATGTCTTGGTCCTGTCAATCGCTACCTGGGAGTGGAGATTGAACGCACAGCTGACAGTACTGGTTTTCTCCTCAGTCAGGAGAGTAAAATTCATGCCCTACTCAGGGAATGGGACATGCAGGACTGCAAGAGTGTTGCAACTCCAATGGTGGTTGGAAGGGGGGAGAAAGCAGAAGAGTCTGCACCATTTCCAAACCAGAATATGTACCTCTCACTATTGGGTTCACTTACACACCTTGCGTGTTGGACGCGTCCAGACATTGGCGCTGCAGTCAATCACTTGAGCAGGAAGGCGGCAAATCCCACTCAGGCAGATTGGGTAGCCTTAAAGCGTATTCTCCGGTACTTGAAAGGGACAAGCACCCACAAGTACCACATCACCCCAAAAGGAGCACTGCAATTAGAGGTTTTTGCAGACAGTGACTTTGGGGGAGATGACACCAGGAGATCTACCACTGGCTATGCCATACGTCTTGGGGATTGCGTGATAGATTGGGGTTCACACAAACAAAAGACCATTGCGTGTTCGACACTGGAGAGTGAGTACACAGCCTTGAGTCTTGTGACCAACTACCTTCATACGCTCAGGCAATTGATGTCGGATTTGGATGCTCCACAGGTAAATCCAATCCGAATCTGGATGGACAACCAGTCTGCCATCCAGGTTGCTGGGTCAGAACGAGTCCGGATGCACTCCAAGCATGTGGACATAAAGCACAAACATGTCAGAGAGGCAGTCCAAAATGGGGACATTGAAGTGCTTTACTGCCCATCGCAGGAGAACATCGCGGACATTCTAACCAAAGCTCTTCCTGCGCCACAGTTCAGACAGGCAGTTCAAATGCTGGACCTGGCGCCAAAGGAAGACTTCCGAGACGAAATGGGGGGGTGTTGCAGTTTCACATCTCACAGTCCAGAACTGGCTGAAACTGGCATTCCGTCTCTCCGTCTCAGGATCAGATAGTACACCTGTGTGTCCTTCAGCAGGCAGCTTCCCAGCTTGTTAGGGATAGTAGTTGTACTCCCTTTCTGATAGTGTAACATAAGCAGGCAGTTTCACACGGGAAGCCCTGGCTGCAAAACACTGCACATTCCCATGAGCTCATAGTGTTCTAAGGGTCACCCCATTGGGTAAGATGGGGCACAAGGGGTCTTCAGGTATCCACCTACCAGATATACTCTGGCTGCATCCTTTGTTCTGGTGTTAGAAGGAGTTATTCACTGTGTGTGCTTAAGATGTAACAGTTGCACTGAAAAGCCGCCTGCGAGCGGCAAAGACTTGACCGGCTTTCCTAGCCGGCAGATTGAACCTTTGTACCTTTCTCACTTTCGCTACAATAAAGAGACTTTGTTATGGAAATGTGGCGATTGCTTCAATCCTTCGCTTCGGAGCGCTAAGGCAAGCGCTGGAATGGGTCTCCAAGCCCCCAACTCTGCTGCTATTTACACAAATTCACAACACTCCTTGCCTTTTCAAAGGGTCAGTCAAGGGTCAGGGCAGTTCAGGATTTCAACTGCATGTTGACTGTCTGCAGCTGCCTGTTGATTGTCTGCAAAGTGTCTTTGGATCAGTTTGGCTGTATCTTTCCTAAACTGAAGTGCCCAGAATTGGACACAGTACCCCAGGTGACATTTGAGCAACAGAGTAAAAGCCCCAACTCCTCTGCCACCTGCTGGGTATTCAAGGGCAACTGGAGAATTCTGGTGCGTATGGAAACCTAATAAAGGGGAAATCCTAAGGGGAAATCCTAAAGAAACGTGCTCATTTTGTACTGAGATTCCAAAGCAAGGTTTGGGGTTTTTATGGTTTTTTTTTTATGTTTTGCAGTTCAGGATGTATGTATATATATTTTTTCTCTTTTGGGTGGATGAAAAATAAGAATCATTAATAAAATATTGACCTCCTGTACCACTGCCTGGGAGGGTGTTATTTTTTTTCTTTTCTTTTTTCTTTTCTTTTCCTCCCGCTCCTTATATACAATCATAAATTAGTTACAGCGATGGCTGAAATTGGTTTTTGGTATGGATTCTTCCTTGACTTTCCGCTTTCACATTTCCAGCAAATAAAAATGTTGAAATATTGTTGTTGGTTGGTTTTTTTTTCTTTTTTCTTTTTGGCAGAGATCAGAATTTGAAGTCTCCAGACAATAAGGAAGGCTGGGTAGTGGTTAGAGATGTTGTTGTTGTTGTTGTAGTAGTAGTAGTAGTAGTAGTAGTAGTAGTAGTTGTTGTTGTTATAATTATTATTATTATTATAATTATTATTATTTTCTGGTGAGTAAGGTAGGATGACAAGCTAAAGCAGGGGTCAGGGAACTTTTTTACCTTTTACCCCAAAATATATTTAGATACGCCGACGTTACCCCCTTGATGTTACCCCCCCCCCCGCCAGAACAAAAGAAAAAAAATTACATATTGGAACCCATTGCTTTTTATTTGATTAATTAATGAGCTTAATTAATGCTATGTAAATATGAAGTTGTAAAGAGTTTGGGTACACCTGCAGATCTTGAGAGAATAGAATTCAACCCTTCTGGGTTACAACAGGTTTTTTTTGACAACAGGTTTAGGTGCTTGGACTTAAGATTTCTCTCTATAATGAATTCAGATTGGGGCTGGCTGGCTGGCTGGCTCTCTCTCTCTCTCTCTCTCTCTCACACACACACACACACACAGAGAGAGAGAGAGAGAGAGAGAGGGAGAGAGAGGGAGAGAGAGGGAGAGAGAGGCCAGCAACAGCAGTTCTGATTTTTTTTTGTTTTCTGCTGTTCGCCTTGCCTCGTTGCCTCCCGCCTCTCTTTGTGTCCCTGACTCCCTGCGCAGGTGCAGGCACCCCAGCCCTCTCTCCACTCGCTCGCCCGCCCACCCCACTCCTTGGGACAGCAAGACAAGGCAAACCCAGGGAAAGCCCTAGCTGCTCACAAGCAAAGAGGCACGTCCACAGAAGTCCTCTCAACACACACACACACACACGTGCGCGCCTGCAGGCACATGCACACACACACCTCAGCCGCTCACCAGAGCCTCCCCCACGCCTGCACGTCTCGCATCCCTGCCGGGCTCCTGGGTGGCTGCGACGGCAGCAACTCCTCGGCCTCCCCACCCAGAGCTGGTTCGGGCTCTTCCCTGGCATCAAACACCGCTGACTCCATGGCTGCCTGAATGCCAGCCGGGAGCGAGTCTGCGCCAGCCTCGCTGCCCGGAATAGGCTTGGCTTCGCCGGCTCCCCCATCACCCAGCACCGCCACAGTTGAAGCCACAGCCGCCATTTTCTCTGCTGTTGCTTCCTTCTCCCTCTACCAGCAGCAGGATCGATAACCACGGCCTTTTTCGCCATCTGGGAAGGGAGGGGGACGCTGCCTATTGGGGGCCAAATACCTTGCCGCTTCTAATCTCCTATTGGAAGCAAGGGAAATCCATCAAGCATGAGAGGAACTTCCCACTGGTCAGAAGAGAGAACGTTGATCATGAAGGAAGGATGAGGGAAAAGGGGGCGGGGCATACTCCTATCTGTCCATTACCCCCAGGAATTTCATTTTTACCCCATTTGGGGTAATTTACCCCTGTTCCCTGACCACTGATCTAAAGTCTTATTGAACACAATGGGCTTGCTTCTGAATAAAATAACATTGTTTTCCAACAGCTCTACCAATGATAGGGTGGGTGAATAATCCTTAAAATTGATCAGGCCAGACATAGATTTGGAGCACAAGCCAATATGTGTTTACTCAGAAGGAAGGGCCCAATCCTATTCATCTTTCCATTGCAATTGCAGCTGTTCCAACTGGAAGTACACTGCGGGCGCAATCCTAAACTGGAGTCAGGCCGGCATAAGCTAAGCCAGCAAAGATTGGCCAGCACAAGGGCCACCGTAAGGTATGTTTGGACCCCTCTCGGAGTCAGAGAGGCCAGCACGCAGAGGTGAGCCATCCTCCCTGACTCCGAGAGCAGTCCAAATACGCTTTATGGTGGCCCTCGTGCCGGCCAAACTCTGCTGGCTTAGCTTATGCCGGCCTAACTCCAGTTTAGGATTGCGCTCTGCATCCTGTTCGGGGGCCTGCCACGGACACCTCCTCCAGGTACGGTGCAATTTGTAATATGAGGTGCGACCAGTGGTGTCATCTAAATGATTTAAGAACAGGTACTCACTTTTGATTGGCACGTGTCGGGACCCGCCCACCGGAAGTGACGTCATAAGCCAGAAGTGATGTCGTGGCAGGAAGTGACATGAAAAAAGCCCTCTTTGAGGCTCAGACAATTTTAAACTGACCCAACAGTTGCAACAGTATTCCACAGCACCCCCAGAACATGTGAAGGAGGCCTGGCATCATGTTAAAACCCCAAAGCAGCTCATTTTTCAGTGGCAAGGCAAGGCAAGGCTCCGCTCGCTGCCTGCCTGCCTGGCTGGCTCTGAGAACATGCAGGCAACTCAAACATGCAGGAAATTCAAACGTTGCAGAGGGCGGAGTCGACGAGTGGGCAGGCGAATGGGCGGGGCCAGCCGTAATCCTAGGAACCGGTACTCGCGTACCCCCGCGTACCCCCTGCATGACATCACTGGGTGCAATGTATAATAATATAATATAAAGCATTTTGATTCTGCTTTCTGGATGACAACTTGGACCCCCCAAAAGAAAGCGCCCCTCATCTTTCCATCACTTCCTTGCTCCTCTTCTTGAAGGGTCCATCTCGAAGAGGAGCAACACTGGCAAGGGCACTCCTAAAACCAGTTCTGCTGCAGGGGCCCAATGACTGCTACATGGCTACCCTGGAAGTTGGGGGACTCATCAGTGTTTCCTGGCCAGCTGCACAGGATTCAAAAGCCGTCTGGCGATCAGTGAAGTTTCCTGCCAGTTTCGGCAATCACAAAACCCGGGGATGCATGAGAAGAGAAGCTTGATGAAACTCCTCCACGATTACAAGCTACCTGCTCTCGGTGAGCTATATAGTCAGTCGACCGAGCGGACAGACCGTGTGATGCTCAAAGCCGAGGACCACTTCATTGACGGCGGCTTTGAAAACTTTCCAACGCTCGCTTTCATTTGGATGTTAATAAAACGTGGCTCTTGCGGACTGCAGAAGGTAAAATAGGAAAGAGGGCAATGAAGTCCAAGCATCCCCTGCCAGGAATGGCCTTAACATTTTCTACCAATGATGCGTTAGAGCAACGTTGGCAGAAATGCAATCTCCAATGCATCATTGGTAGAAAATGTGCAGGATTTGCTCAAATTGTACCCCACAGCTGCCTTGGGCATGCTTTGTGACATCATTCCTTCTATATTTAGGCCCATGTTAATGGATTTACTTGCAAAGAGCGGGATGGGGTTCTCTTTGTTAATGCTCTCTGTGCTGTTCTCCAGCACTTTGAATGGAGGTGACGAGTCGGTTTTGCTAACACAACGGGCTGGGTTTGTGTGACCATTTTCCAATTTCCTAGTTACAGTGCCAATGAATGTAAGGCCATTAATCCCCTTGGAGCCTTTTGACATTTGTGGTGTACTGCACTTAATCCTTCTCTGAGGGCACAATCCTCACCTGGCGTTAGGCCGGCACAATGAGGCCAGCAAGGTTTGGCCCGCACAAGGGACACCATAAAGCGTGTTTGGACCACTCTCGGAGTCAGGGAGGATGGCACACGTCTGTGCGCTGGCCTTTCTGGCTCCAAGAGTGGTCCAAACACGCTTTACGGTGTCCCTTGTGCGGGCCAAACCTTGCTGGCCTAACTTATCCCAGCCTAACTCAGTTTAGGATTGTGCCCTTTATCCAACTCCTAAACCACTGCACCATCCTGATTCTGTGTGCTAAAATGTTGACAATCTATCGTGGAATGAATGTTTTGTTCCCCATCACCCTGGAGACGCCATTGCAGTTATGCATGCTCTCACAGTCAGTTGCCTCTTATAAATCATTTCTCTGTGCATCATTTGTATTGCACATTCTTTATATCATTTCTCCGCAGGCCCTAGATTTTCATTTCTTGAACTGCGACCCAAAAAGTGTTGAAAGGAAAGCAGACCCCAACATCTGAGGCTGTTTCGTCACAGCAAGATCACTGTCTGGAAACAAGGAGGAAAGCCAAACCGCTTTACATAAAATAAGAGCGGCCAAAAGGACGAAGTTGATATATTATAAGGCAGCGTTTTTGCCTCATTAGATGTTGCTGTGATTCAGTCTAGTGTTCACACAGATAAGAAATATGCATACCATCAATCAGGCTCGATCGGAGGTGACAGATATGATTGAAAAGACTTTCAATTACAACAACAATGGGACAACCAGTTGGAACATTTTCGATTTGGCCAGGTATTATCTGGATGTTTGGACCAGTCTTGGAATCAGGGCCACCATAAAGCGCGTTTGGACCACTCTCGGAGTCAGGGAGGATGGCGCACATCTGTGTGCCGGCCTCTCTGACTCCGAGAGTGGTCCAAACATATGTTACGGTGGCCCTTGAGCCAGACAAACTCTGCTGGCCTAACTGTTCCGGCCTAACTCCAGGTTAGGATTGCATTCTCAGCCTTGCTGACTTCCCTACACTGTATAGCATCACAGGTCTTCCTTTGCACAACGTGAGCACAAGGTCAAAAGAGACACCAGTGTCAGAGAGGCACTGAACTCACAGCCCGGAGCAAAGCTCAGCACATTACACACCGGGTTCATTCCCAGTCTTATCGGTACATTCTGTTTCAGCTTAAAAAGACAATATTTTTTGCCCTCTAATAATAAATTTAATTTTCTTTCTTTCTACAAGAGATGTCATCTCTCGGGGAGAAGAGGAAAAAAAAACCTCAACAACCTAAAGTTAATAATAGAACTGCCTGTCAACTGGGATAGAAAATCTCAGTTTTCTGTTCAGCTGAACAGCAAAGAAGCACACATTGAAAGTGGTCTATTCCCTCCGCCACATTCAGGCGCAGAAGGCACTGAAATGCACGTGGCATTGAATTTTTGGGGAGCTCAGTGTTCACTGCAAAAGATGCCACCAGGGGGAGAGGAGTTGTATTCCTCTGGCTCCTACTGTGTTTCTTTCTGCACTGCAGAATAAGGAAACAAAATGAAGAGTGGGCTAGAACATCTCCCTTCTTAGGAAAGGCCAAAGGATTTGGGGCTCTTCGGTCTAGAAAAAAAAGACATATGGGGGGGGGCATGATGGACAGTGCAATCCTAATTTGCTCTGGATTGGCAAGGCCGGCGGATCTGTGCCAAATCCTGCACTGGGGAGCCTACTCGGGGATGCCTTTTACCCCTGCTAACTGGGCAAGAGGCACTTTTTCTAGTGGTGTTCCTCTTATATTTAGCAGGGGAGAGTAATTGTCCCTCTTCACCCCTGCGCAGTCTTTCTAGTGGCTGTTGGTGGTGGTCTGCCTTTTTTCTTAGATTGTGAGCCCTTTTGGGACAGGGAGCCATTTAACTTTATTATTACTATTTACCTGTAAACCGCTTTGTGAACTTCGTGTTGAAAAGCGGTATATAAGTACCTGTTGATTGATTGATTGATTAAAAGATAGGGGAACATCAGTGGTTTTGCTGCAACAAGGTAAAAGAGAGAGAGAGAGATGTGTTTAATGTCCCACTGTCTTTTTAATAGGAGTCCCAGTATCCATGGTATCTGTGGATACCTGAAACCGTGGATACCAAATCAATGGATACGAGGACATGCCTGTACCGTCAATCAGTGTTGATAGTGCCAAGTTAGCTGGTTTGGTTTAATTGAAGGCAGATTCATTCATTCATTCATTCATTCATTCATTCAAGTTGTCCACTGCTACACTTGTACAGCCCATTTTCCAAGAATGGGGGGGGGGGGGTGCGTTACTTTCTGTCCTAGTCTGAACAGACTCATCCCTTCCTCTTCCCCATGCAAATTCCCCATGCGTTGTGGCATGAGTGACTCTGACCCATCCTTTTTGGCAGGCCACCCCCTCCGCAGGCTCCCTTGGGCGTCCCTCGCGTGTCTCTTTCTCCCCACCCACTGCCCACGATGGCTTCTAAGGGCTTTTGATAAACAACTTCTCAGCTGCAGAGCGGATAGACGAGGTAAGCCTGTAATTTGGACGAGGAGCATGATTGGAAATGAGCGGCGTGGCGACAGCAAGAAAAATTGAATTCTGTAATGGACTGCTTTGGGAAATCTCGTTATTCCAGCGCAGGAAGAAGGGGCTGGCTGGGAAGGCCGGAAACGAATAAAAGAAAAATGACCCTGGCAAAGGCAAGGTTTGGACTTGGTTAAGGCTTTTGCTGATTTATGTGTTTGTTCGGAAAATCCCTTCCCCCGTCATTCTCCAAAACTCGGACATCTGGTTTCAAGGCAGCTAAAAAGGACAGACTTGGTGACCTTTAGGTGCCATATGCTCAGGGGTGACAATGAGTTGTTTGTGTGTGAGACCTCCAGTTGTATCCCTAGCCACATGTGATACAGCATCTCTCTCTCTCTCTCTCTCTCTCTCTCTCTCTCTCTCTCATGCGCGCGCGCACACACACACACACCCCTTATTGAAGGAAGAAAATTGCAAGGCGATATCTATAAAAGGAAAGATGAAAAGAGGCAAAATAGAGACATCAGTGTGTAAAACCTGACAGTTTGTACAGACAAAGGGTAAAATGAAATAAAATGAACATAAAAATGGCCTGACCTCATCAGTCAGGAGCCACACCCCCAAGCTGAAGACAGCTGACATCAGAAAAGAAGATCAAAATCTCTGAGAAAATATCAAGGCGATCATGGAAAGGGAAAATTGCTCATGTAACCGGAGAATTCCGAAACCTGCCATCTTTTGCTCTTTGTGGCAGATGACAATCTGGATGAAAGCTTGCCATGTTCCATATCGTTGGTGTGTGTGTCTGTCTGTCTGTCTGTCTTCCTCTTCTGCTGCAATACACAAAAGATAGTGCTGAAAAATATTGTACCTTTTTGTTGTTGGTCATGGAGTATGGAAAGAGTGGCTAGGGGTGAATTCCTGGCCTTGGGTGCGAATCTGTGGGGGGGGGGAGAATAAGAGGCTGCCCCACGATGGTTGTGGTGGCAGCAGGGTTTTTTTTTTTGCTGCAGCCACCCACAAGAGAAGCATGCTTATTGGAACGATTTAAACAGCTTATAAAGGGCAGAATGGGAGAAGCTGGCGGACGCCTCTTCCTTCAGATCCTATCCCCCATGTCTGGCTCAGAAGCTCCAAGCAAGGCTTCTCAAATCCACACCAGTGATTTAGCTGGCGCAGACCAAGAAGCCTATTTCAGAGACTGGGGCTTTACTTGGGGTGACAAATGTCCCCTTCCCCCAAGGAGACCTCCAGCAGCTTCCCTAGCCCGGCAGGATACAGCGTTGGCCATTTTGGCTAGTAGCCAGGAATAACAGGATTGAGCTGCCGGTCCTTACCATTAAATCATCTATTATTTTTATACACAGAAAACAAAAGTAAATCCACATTCTATTTAGGAAAGAAAAAAAGAACACAAACTCAACTTTCAAATAAAAGTGTGAAATAAGGAGCTGATTGACTTAAGGGAACCAATAGTGGATTCGCTAGCAATATCTGGAGAGCAAGAAAATCTCCGGAGACGTTTGTAGATTTAAACTCCCAACTTGTGCACCCAACTCACAATGTAACCATGTCCTCAAAGCCAAATGAAGACATCTGGGATTAGAAGCCCCCCCAAAAGGAGAAAACGCACGCACCATCTTTTTTTAGACACACAGAAAGAAAAAGGACAATAAAAGAAGGGGAGGGAAAGAATTTCTGCCTTGTCAGATCAGAAGGAACCAGAATGAGTAAAGAAGGTGAGAAGACTCCTGTTTGAAGTGCTCAGATCTTTTATAATAAGATTTTGAAGGCCGAAAGCAGTGGAGGTTGAATCGTTGAAGGTAGACCAGGACGACAATGCAGGAAAGAAGCTTAAGGGAATGGTTGAAAAATGTCTGAGCATCTGAAGGGCTCTATGTCTCAATGCTAAACATCTGGAACAGGAATAACATGAGTTACATACACTATAAGAGTAGGGGAGACCAAGATCAAAGAGGGTGGACTTGATTTTTTGACGTGAATGAGGTGTGCATGAAATTCCAGAAGTGCTAATTAGGCAACCCCCTGTTGTCAGGGATAATGCTACTTGCTATGCATAGACTAGAAATGATGTGTAAAAACAAGCACACACTGTGCCATTTTGAGACACATTTCAAAGGAGTGGAACCTTTTTAAACAGTTTATGTTTGCTTGGCAGTGGGATTCTTCTCACTTTTTTGACCTGCTCACCTCCAAACATTTTTTCCAACGACCCTATTGATTTCGAGGTGACTTCTGAAACTTTTTCTGATATATCTGCTGGAAAATAAACTCTCATGCAGTCTTCTCCCACACATCCACTTGAAGATCGTCTGTCTAAGAGGTGTCAACCCAGTCCAATTTTCTACTTTGGTATGCTGGTATAACATTGGAACACCTGGCCCCTATATTGCTCTGAAATGGAACAAAAATATATGTATTTCAGTAGTGTCCATGTCTGGTTCAACAAGTGTGTGCATCCTGGTACCTTAGACATTACAGCACATTCACAGGGGTAGTGTAAGATATCACTGATGACTCCTCCTACATGTTCCCCAGGAGCCACCATCTTGGATTTCATGAGGTTTCATGACATCCATTACCCAAAGATTTGGGTGCCGCCATCTTGGATCTTACAGAATATTACAAGGTTTGGGTGCTGCCATCTTGGATCTCATGGCCGGCATAGCTGATGGGCATAGTAGTGCATGTGCGCCAAAGCTGCTGCTAGCACCATAAGAACATAAGAACCTAAGAAGAGCCCTGCTGGATCAGGCCAAAGGCCCATCTAGTCCAGCTTCCTGCATCTCACAGCGGCCAACCAGGTGCCCCAGGGAGGCATGAGACTACAAGATGCTTGCATCCTGTTGCCACTCCCTTGCACCCGGTACCAGTAGCCTACCACCTTTGTAAGGAGGTTGCACAATCCATCATTGCCTATAGCCCACGATGGACCTTTCCTCCAGAAATCCGTCCAATCCCCTCTTAAAGGCATCCAGACCAGATGCCATCACCACCTCCTGTGGCAAAGAGTTCCACAGATTAACTACCCGCTGGGTAAAAAAGTACTTCCTTTTATCTGTTTTAACTCTCCCAACCCTCAGCTTTAGTGGATGCCCCCTGGTTCTGGTGTTTTGAGAGAGGGAAAAGAACATCCCTCTATCGACTTTATCCCTTCCATGCAAAATTTTGTATGTCTCAATCATGTCCCCCCTCAGGCGCCTTTTTTCTAGGCTGAAAAGCCCCAAACGCTGCAGTCTTTCTTCATAAGGGAGGTGTCCCAGCCCCGTAATCATTTTTGTCGCTCTCTTCTGCACCTTTTCCAGCTCCACTATGTCCTTTTTGAGGTGCGGCGACCAGAACTGTACACAATATTCCAGGTGTCCGTTTCAGCGACGAGTCCACTGTGCAGATGTGCCTTATGGCACATTTGCAGCATCGCTGGTCTGGTGCAAGAACACTGCACTGGCACCACACCGGGTTAGGATGGTACCCTTAGTCATTCATTGCCTATATGATGTTTTCAACCATGGAGCCATTCCCTGACTGGGGAAGCCTCTCTGAGCAGCTGAACGCCACGCATCACAAGTTGACAGACTGGAAGAATGCCCACTGAAGAATGACAGCACCGAGACAGGAATTATTGGGAACTCTGAATCCATGGGGATTCACAACATCTGTAGGAGTCAAGCTCCAGCTCCTCGGTTCGGAAGAAAAGCAATTAATTAAAAATTTGACCATGTTGATGCTTACAGATTATTGTCCCCCTGGTTTTCAAATGGATGAGGCGTCAGTCCTGAGATTGCAGCCTTCTGCCAATTTATGCAGAAATATGCAAAGGAGACAAAGAGAGGTCAGCTCTGCGGCAGGTACAATTTGGTGTCCTCTAATCGTGCCATCACCATAGAATTGAAATGCAGAACTGATATCCCGGGCATGTGGTTGGAAGCTGCTAAGTTACAGGGCTTTTTATTTATTCAACTTAATGTGTGCTGATGGTATGTTTAAGGGAGCAGTCCTAACCTGGAGTTAGGCCAGCACAATTAGGCCAGCAGTTAGGCTAATTCCTCCCACCTTTAGCTCTGCCCCCCCCCCAAAAAAGAAAAGTTACATCACACTATCCATAATTTGAGACGCAGCCTTAGAACTTGCCTAAACTTGCTTGGAGAGATTTTCTGCGCCAGAGATTCACGGTCCTTAGTTAATCAAGGGGCTTAACTGATATTGCAGCTCCATTCATTAGAGTATAGACATCTAACGGGTCAATCTTGCCTTAACTGAACTGCACAACTAATGAAGCTGTTGAATAAGGAGCAACATGCACTACATATTATATTAAGTGCCAATTAAACAATTTAAGCCAGGAGTTCCCAAGTTTACGCTGGATCATAAATTGTCACACTGAGTTTGGCTTTTAGCTCTCTGAACCCTTCCTGCTTTTAAAACAAATGGTTTGGAAGTCCCATTTTTTTCTGGGAGTGTTGGACGGCTTGGGAGGAATGCATGAGAACAGAACTTTCAGTGAAGCAACTGGTCTTGGTTTATTGAGAACAGAAAGTGGTATCCAGTAAGGAGAAAGCTGGTGACGTTTCTCAGCTGGGAAAAGAGGCCCTAGAGAATGGGTGGCTCTTCTTCTTGCCCCATCTTCCTTCACTACATCCTCCCACCTACTCCTCTTCCTTCCAGCATTCTCATCCCACATACAATAAAAATAAATAATCAGTGGAACTCCTTGCTACAGGATGTGGTGACGGCACCTGACCTAGATGCCTTTCAATGAAGATCAGACAGATTTAAGGAAGAAATGTCCCTCACAGGTCACAAGCAGTGGTGTTATCCTACTGGAACGCTGGGCAGGACATCCAGGTGATCGACAGCCCGCCCATCGCGTTCCGCAGCGTTACGCCGTTTGCATAACCAATTGCGCCGCTTGCGGATGTTACGCAAACGGGCAGGCTGCCGATCACCCGGATGTCCCGCCCAGCGTTCCGGTAGGATAACACCACTGGTCACAAGCCATGATGGAGGTAGGCAACCTCCTTGATTTACAAGTAGGCTATAGCTAAATGACAGTTGCAAGGGAGTATGGGATACAGGCAGTGGTGTCATCCTGGCAGAACGGCCTCGTACACCGTTCCACCAATTCTGTTGACGAGCCCGGGCCGTGCCACCTCTCCCGAGGACGGTCAAGCTGCTCCTGGGCCCGCCCGCCCTCCCTCGCGTCCCGAATCGCTCTGAAATGGAGTGGTTCGGGCATTGTGAGACGCAGGGAGGTGTGGTTGCCCTCCGCCATAGGGGCGGAGGGCTGTCAATCATCCGGGCGTTCCGGTTCCTGGCGCGCCCGAGTGACGTCTCTGGATACAGGTGAATGCCAGAAGCAAGGGAGTACAGCAGTGACACACCTACATTAAGAACATCAGAAGAGCCCTGCTGGATCAGCCCAGAGGCCCACCTAGTCCAGCTTCCTGTATCTCACAATGGCCCACCAGATGCCTCAGGGAACACACAGGGCCACAAGATGCCTGTTTCCTGTTGCCACTCCCTTGTATCTGGCATTCTGAGGTAAATTTCTGAGGTAAATTTCTGAGGTAAATAATAACTTACCCAATCTGGGTCTTAAGAACATAAGAAGAGTCCCACTGGATCAGGCCAAAGGCCATCTAGTCCTGCTTCTGGTATCTCATAACGGCCCACCAGATGCCTCAGGGAGCACACAAGGCAACAAGAGGCCTGCATCCTGTTGCCACTCCCTCAGGCCTGGCATTCTGAAGGAGATTAATCCAATTGAATGAAGTAGGACATTCGATTCAGAGGCCCAGAGCAAGCCTTCCAGGAACAAACCTATGCTACAGTAGATCATATCCCTATTCCTGAATCTCAAATGTGTGCAGCATTTATCTTTCATAATTGTTGTTGTTGTTGTTTGCCTCACTGTGTATCTGTGTGTTGCCGTTGTCTTCTTTTAATTGAATTGGCAGGCTGAAACCTGGGCATATTTAGTCAGAATGTCAGTGGCTCTTTTTGAAACATCTGTCCCAATTAAAGTAGGACTGCAGATCTTCTGTTCTCCAAATGGTGCAGGGAGGTTAATTTTCATGTGCCCCAAAGGCAAAAATCTGTTTGGTGCCTTTTGGGGGAGATTCTCATCAATTAGAGACATATTTTCATGTCCTGTGGAAACTTTGACAAATGAAGGGGGAAAGTTGAGCTTGTTGTTCTCAAAGCATCCTTTAAATGTGGGCATTTTTATTTTTGCAGGCACGACAACATCCTGCATTTTAAACAGAGCTGATGTGTGAATTCTCCACTTTTAGAATACGAAGCTTGTCTGAGAAATGTTGGCCATCCATCGCACATGCTGAACACATTCAGCAAAGTCTAGAAGTGTGGTTTAGGATTGTGGTTAGGATTAGGTTAGGATTAGAAGGTTAGGATTGTGCTCTGAATCCAGAACTTCTGCCTGTTGTGCAAAAGGTTTGTGAGGCAAGCGGGTAGTTAATCTGTGGAACTCTTTGCCACAGGAGGTGATGATGGCATCTGGTCTAGATGCCTTTAAGAGGGGATTGGGTGGATTTCTGGAAGAAAAGTCCATTGTGGGCTACAGGCAATGATGGATTGTGCAACCTCCTTACATTAGTAGTAGGCTACTTCAGAGTACCGGGTGCAAGGGAGTGGCAACAGGATGCAGGCATCTTGTTGTCTCATGCCTCCCTGGGGCAGCTGGTGGGCCGCTGTGAGATACAGGAAGCTGGACTAGATGGGCCCTTGGCCTGATCCAGCAGGGCTCTTCTTATGTTCTTATGTTCTTAAATAATCTTCCTTTTCAAGCAGCAAAAAAATTCTGACCGGCTTCCCAGTTCTGAACACAAAAAGACCCTTTTTGAGCAAGAATCTTACAGAATTGACCTGAAAGGTGCTGGAATTTTTTTCCCCTGTTGCTTCTGAAGAGGAACAGCAGCTGCTCCACACTGTCAGCCACTCAATGCGAGCCCAGGGTTGGCCTCTCAGGTCCGTTTCCTCCCCCCGTATTTACAGTATCACATCATTGGCAGGAGAAAAGCTTTGCCTATCGCATGGACACAAACAGGACCCTTCAAGCCCGCCGGCTGTTCCTCTCTGCCTCTGACTGAAGTATGTCAACTCAGATTTCCTCCTCTTTCAAAGAGACAGTAATTTTCTCTGCCGTTTGGCATTTGTACCCAGGACTTTGGGCGATGTGCAACCCTTCTTGTCCCTGCCTCGGTGCAAAGTGAGCCAAATGCAATCTGAAAAAAACACCCCTGCTTCGACAAAGGTCCAGGGAATCTTGCTCCCACTAGCCAAGTGGAAGACAAAGGATTTCTGAAGGGCAGAGGGACCCAAACACACTTTATGGTGGCCCTTCTGCTGGCCAAACTTTGCTGGCTTACCTTATGCCGGCCTAACTCCAGTTTAGGATTGCATTCACAATCTCATGCTTTACTCATTGACTATAATTGGCCATAGTTGGACTTACTTCTGAGTTGACATGCATAGGATTGGGCTCCCCATGCGCTTTGTCCCACTGCTGAACTTGGGGCCAATGTTGTTCTCTCCACCCCCCCCCCCCACCTCCACCCCCCCCCACTGAAACTAATTCGCTGCAATTTAACTCTGCAACTGATAATTAATTCATCCAGCCAGCCTGGGAAAGGCAGCTGGAATCTTGCCTTTCCGCCAAGCCTCTCTTCTGGCTTGAGTCAGCAGTTTCCGACGTTAGTTTTCAGCAGAGGTGAGGCTGTCTCATTGCGGAGGCTCTGCAGCAGAACGGCAGAGTTATTTGCTGGTGCCCAGACCACCGCCACCACTTCCTCTGGATAGGTTCCCCCTCCCATTGTGCAGGCAGGTCACATCCCCAGAGCATGGCAGGCGGCCATTTCCCTTGTCAATGGCTCTGGCAATTCCGGCTGGCTCTCTGAGATGGGGCTTGATGGCTTCGGCAATTTGGGATGCAAACCCACTCTCCTTATTGAGCAAAAAGCCATCATGCTCCTCCCTCCTGTAAGCGAGAGTGCGCCCACACTGCCTTTGCCCTTGGCATTTTGTACCATAGATGTGTTTGCGCACTGCTTCCATCTGGAGCATATCTGCAGCAGTTTCAGGGGGAACCCCCCCCCCAAAAAAAGAGAAAACTGCCTCAGAGAAACTATCAGGTGTTTCCAGGGAGTGGCCACAGGATGCATCTTGTTGTCTCATGCCTCCCTGGGGCACCTGGTGGGCCGCTGTGAGATACAGGAAGCTGGACTACATGGGCCTTTGGCCTGATCCAGCATGGCTCTTCTTATGTTCTTATGTTCTTAAGGTTGCATTTTTGCAACTCTGGCACGCAGTGTTGTTGCAGTGCAGTCTGGGTGCTGACTATCAATTCCTATGGAAATCATGCAAAAAAAGGCTAACCACGCCCAAGAAAATGTCAAAAAAAACACAAAACAAAAACAAAGCATGGCTTTACTGAGCATGTAACTTAACTATTACATGGTGACGTGGTGGCGCAGCGAGTTAATCTGCTGTTGCTGGGCTTTCAACCGCAAGGTTGGGAGTTCGAGACTGCGTGACGGAGTGAGCTCCCGTTGCTTGTCCCAGCTCCTGCCAACCTAGCAGTTCGAAAGCACCTAAATGCAAGTAGATAAATAGGGACCACTTCGGTGGGAAGGGAACGGCGTTCCGTGCGCTATGGTGTAGAGTCATGCTGGCCACATGATCGGACAAAAACGCCGGCTCTACAGGCTTTGAAACGGAGATAAGCACCGCCCCTACAGTCGGTCACGACTAGACCATTCGGTCGTGGGGAAACCTTTACCTTAGCTTAACTATTACAGGATGGAAAGTAAAAAAAAAAATGACTGCGGACCCAATCCTGAGCCAATCTTGAGCAAACATGTACCTGACTCCCCTCCCCCCAACTCCCTTGTATCTAATTCTAATCCAACCAAAGAACTTCATACAGACATTTGATTTCAGGCCCCGATTTCCATTCATGGTCAAGTCACATGCATGCCATTTTGCCCAAGCACAGATGACATTTTTATGTACTGCACATTTTATTGGGTTCTGTCAAACAGGAGGTGTTTATGAATGCGGCGTTCAGACCAAGCAAGCTTTTCGTCACTTCCAAGGAGAGGCGGCCAGATGGCCAATGGACGAGTCCCAGACAGAAAATCTGAGCACATTTTCAGACGGGAGGATATAAAGTTCTGAAATTGAGAGTACGTGAACAGGAGGACCATTTATCTCGGCCAAATCTGGTTGGAGAAAAGCAGTTTTAACAAGAACCGTGATTGCCTCCTCTGTGAAGTTACAGGCTTGATAAGTGATTTTGGAGCAAAGAACAAAAGTTTCCATGTCAAAAATGACTGATCCCCATCAGATGAATTTTATCAGTAGACACTGAATCTTCAGGCCTCAAAAAATGAATGCTGAAGCTGCTTTTTTATAAACTCCAGGAGCCATCCCTGACCCCAGAGCACAATCCTATGCACTTTTACACAGACATGAATCCCACTATTTTCAATGGGGCTTACTCTCAGGAAAGTGTGTATAGGGTTGCAGCCCCAGACTCAATAGCCCTGATCTCATCCCGAGCTATAATTGATGCGATCTACCCCCTCCTAGTGGGACGTGGTGGCGCAGCGGGTTAAACCGCTGCTGCTGGGCTTTCCGACCGGAAGGTTTGGAGTTCAAGACTGCGGGACGGAGTGAGCTCCCGTTGCTTGTCCCAGCTCCTGCCAACCTAGCAGTTCGAAAGCACCTAAATGCAAGTAGATAAATAGGGACTTCGGTGGGAAGGGAACGGCATTCTGTATGCTACGGCGTAGAGTCATGCCGGCCACATGACCACGGAAGCTTGTCCTCAGACAAAACGCCAGCTGTACAGGCTTAGAAACGGAGATGAGCACCGCCCCCTACAGTCGGTCACGACTAGACCGTTCGGTCGTGGGGAAACTTTTACCTTTACCCCCTCCTAGAGTTCTCAGAGGGTACTGCAGAATATGGGGACTTGAGTTGTCGTGACTTGACTAAAGTCTCATCTTACCAGCTGAGCCAAATGCCGCCATCTTGGATATCGCAAAAATTTCACCAGCTCCAAGATGGCAATGGCCAAATCTTACGGGTTCCAAGATGGCCGAGCCAAAGAGAACAGGGAGAAGGGGCCAATGGGGAGATCCCATGGTGCTCCTTTGTTTGCCATGATGGCCAACGACATCGGGGCACAAACGTTAGGAACACCTGTCCTATGGGATCCCTTCAGTTTTTCTTCAATCTACCTGGCACCTTGATGCGAATCTTCTTGGTCTGTCTCTTCTCTCCCATGGCATCTTCTTCTTCACTAAGCTTTTCTCTTGCTCCCATTTTCATTCAAGTAGGGTCTGCGTTTGCCCGTTTGACAGAGCTCCAGCACAGCAGATCCTGTACCACTTCTATCCCAGCTGTGTTTACATTGGGCCATTCCCATTAAGTTGCAAGGCTGATGAACGGCTGTCAGTTCTTGACAACATATTAGAAGAAAATAGTCACACTGTACTGGGACTTTCAAGTGCAAGGAAGCGAAGATGCCGAAACTGCAATTGGGAAAATGTCTGGCAGGGACATTGATTATGAATTTAAATTATTTGCATTAAAAAATTGAACTGAAAGGGGGATCATGCTTGTGCAGTATTGACTATAGAGTTGCAAAAAAAAAAAAAATACCCACACAAGAAATTGCAGATATTGGTAGCTGCCGTGGGGCATAATCTCACTATTCCTGATTGCTTGTTAAACACAACATTTTTCACTCATGTAAAGTGATAACTGGTCGATAATTGTGCACTTGTACTCAGTCCAAACTAAATGAGGCTGCCACGTACAGGAAATCCATTAATTAATTTGACTTTCAATGTACCATCTTTAAAAGGGCATAGGATTAAGGGGGAAAAATGAATTAGCGTTTGCAATAGAATGAATTGGGAATCATGAATGAGGGGCTGGACTTCTGAAGAACAGAAAGCAGAATCTTTGTGAGCCATCAGCAAATGGCATAGCTCAGTGGTATTCAGCAAGTGGCCTAGCTCATAGCTACTCTGGCTATGTTTTGCAAACCACACACACACAAAAAGGATTTTGAGCCACTAGTGGGCCATGGACTCACAGTTTGGGAACCGATGGTGTAACGTACAGTGAAAAAAGTTGGAACTTGCCAACATTCCCATTGGGTTCTAGTTTTGAAGTCCATACTTTGCTATGACAAGAGCCCCATTTGTCAGGAACATGCTGGAGAAATTCCCTTACCAATCCATCAGAAATGGTCACAA
This sequence comes from Lerista edwardsae, assembly GCA_029204185.1. Classification (NCBI taxonomy): domain Eukaryota; kingdom Metazoa; phylum Chordata; class Lepidosauria; order Squamata; family Scincidae; genus Lerista; species Lerista edwardsae. The sequence goes on from JAJKFI010037754.1 coordinate 31,246, forward strand.
AGGTCTCAAAATGCAGCTGCCTTTGCCATGGAACTAATTACTAGCGCTCTCTCTCTCTCTCTCTCTCTCTCTCTCTCTCTCTCTCTCTCTCTCCCTCTCCCCCCCCCACACACACACACAAGACCAATACGAATTCAGGAAGGGTATTTATAGTTTGAGTCATCCCAGACCGTTCTCAAGATGGCCATATGGAAAAACAGACCTGCCACGATACTGCCTCGGGTTCTCTCAGTTGAGTCACCCCTGCATGTCAAAATGGCAGACAGGCATCGCACACAGCCAGGGGGCAGGTTGGCACCACCGCAATGAGACCGTCAAGATAATTGTCGACTGGCCTCATGTCACTGTACAAGGAAAGCCAGGCCAGGGAATCTGCGAAAGCTCGCGGATTGTACGGCTCTCACAAACAGGGCGATATTAATTTTGTTTTAATATTTCTACCGTCCGTGGGTTCTATTTCCTGTGCCAGCGTGAAGCGGCACTGCATGGCTCACATCCAATTCATCATTTTGGCCTGACTCATTAATCTCTGCCGCACACTTCGAAAGATATCCCAGATTCTTAATGGCTCTATCGTGCAATGTGCAACAAGGGCTTTCTCGCTTCAATTCCTCTTGCGTACCTGGGAAGGGCTCTATGCTGGCAACCAGATTTATGGTGGAGGCTTCAGTATGTTCAGAAGCCAGAAGTCCTCTCCAAACCTTGCAGGGCTGTCAGTCATCCTGGCTGGAGGAGAACATTCCCCAAATTGGGATTAGCAAGGAAGAGCAGAAAGGAGGAAAATGGTTGAGCCGTATCTAACAAGAGGAACTTACAGTCCATTCTTGTTATCCTTTAGGGTTAGGTTCCTTGAAACTCTAGTGCAGTGGTTCTCAAACTTTTGAGCACCAGGAACCACTTTTTAGAAGGACAATCTGTCTAGGACCCACCGGAAGTGATGTCATGGCCAGAAGTGATGTCATTGTGACTCCAGAGCCTGCTGCTTTCCTGAGAACGCAGCAAGAAGTTGGTTCATTTTCAATTATTTTCCAATAGCAACATGAATCAGGAAGGGGAAGAAACCAATTTACAACCTTGACACAGGAAAAATCACCACCACACACACTCCCCCTTTCCAGTGGCCCATCTTCCCCTATTTTAATATGGCTGCTCTAGGTTTTTTGGCGACCCACCTGAAATTGGCTCTCGACCCACTGCTGTGTCCCAACTCACAGTTTGGGAACAACTGCTCCAAACTCTGGCCAGTGGGTTGGATCTGGTCCCTCCTAGATCCTTTACAGTGGACTCGGTTTTCTGTATTGCTGTTTCTAGCAGCTGATGCTGTGTAGGCAGGTTGACCTGAGTCGGTTCATCTTGAGAATGGGCATCTTCATATTTCCAGAGAAGGCTGCAGGAAGGGCCTCTAAGCATGACCTAAGGCTCATCTGAACCTTTTCACACCACATCAGATCATTGGTCCAGCCAGTTCTGTCCTGTCTACTTTAATAATAATAATAATAATAATAATAATAATAATAATAATAATAATAATAATAAT
>JAJKFI010037755.1:0-32764 GCA_029204185.1 Lerista edwardsae
TTATTATTATTATTATTATTATTATTATTATTATTATTATTATTATAAAGGTTTCTCTTCCCGTTACTCTTTTCATTCTGAATTAAAACAAACCTAACATTTCTAGCATAGCTCTCTTAATTAGTACCATTCTCATTCAAGGGTTCATTTGGTAATAGCAAAGGATTAAAATGATCATGCAGAAAGATGCCTCTGAAATAATGAGTTTATATCCGCACACACTGGTGTGTGGGGTACAAATTAACGGATCAAATTCTAGCCAGAGAACAAGCTAATCCACAGACTTCAACATTTCACGGGTTGGTAGGTCTGCTGCATTATCTGTCGTGACTGGCCATATACCAGTTGACTGAGTGCATACCATCAATGGGACCATTTACTGGCACACAGAAACAGAGACAGAGGGATGTAGTGTTGTTGCAGTAGGTCCAACCATCTACAAGAAGGTCTACTTAAAAGAGGATGCTGAATTAGACAGCGTGAGCCTGGTTGTGACCCAGGAGGGCAATTCCTCTTGCTGTACACCCTCGAGTCTGGTTCGCAAAGGACGGAGTAACACTGGGCTGAGATGGAAATTATGACCTCCTCTTTCTTTGGAGGAGCTTGAAAAATAAATCAAACTGCAAAATATCTAGTCGGGAGGTGGGAACCCAAATGCGAACACAACAGACTGCAAACATCTATTGCCGTATGAATTACAGGCAGGGACCTCACAGCTGCAGCTTGTGAGTTATATTCTGCTATTTGCTGAAGAGATAAGTAGTCCCAAAGGAGAGTAGGAAAGGAAGCATATAAGTTACCTAATTGGCTATGTGGAGACTCTCTCTCTCTCTCTCTCTCTCTCTCTCTCTCTCTCTCTCTCTCTCTGGGCACAATCCTAACCTGAAATTAGGCTGACACAGTCCAGCAAAGTTTCGCTGGCACAAGGGACATTGTAAAGTATGTTTGGACCACACTTCAAGTCAGAGAGGCCAGCACACCATCTTCCCTGACTCCGAGAGTGGTCCAAACACGCTTTATGGTGGCCCTTGTGCTGGCCAAACTTTGCTGGCCTAACTGTGCCAGCCTAACTCCAGGTTAGGATTCTGTGTATGTGTGTGTGGGTACCATCCCTAACCTGGAGTTAGGCTGGCACAGTTAGGCCAGCAAAGTTTGGCCGGCACAAGGGAAACCTTAAAGTATGTTTGGATCACTCTTGGAGTCAGAGAGGCCACCACACAGACGTGCGCCATCCTCCCTAATTCCAAGAAGAGGAATGATGTTTAAAGTTGCTATCCGGGAGACTTCTTGGCTCAAAGATGCTGTATAAGAACTACTTGGTCACGGATTGAAAAGTCAACCTCAACAGCTTTTGCCTTGGATTGGAAGGGGCAATCCAAATCTTCCTCAAGCCCCTTTGAAAGAGGTTGGTGGTGAGAAGTGTGGGTCATAACTGGCAATGTTCAGCTTTGAGCCATTGTGGAACACTCACTGGGGAAATTGGCAGTAGCTTTCTGTCACCCAAAAGGAATGGAATCCACACTAATTGGGACAGAGTTTTAGTTTGGCAAGACTGCTGCAAGTCTTTTTTAACTGTACACTAATTTGTGGCCTGTTTCCACCGAATCCCGCTTGGCTGTGCTTTATTGGGGCTTGTGGAGGGAACTGCTACTGAGCAAGCAAGCAAACAGTTGTTTGTCAATCCTTGCAATGCAAGAGCAAAGCAGAGGGACTGTATTCTGTTTTATTAGGGTACATCTGGGGCACACAAAGACGGCAACATGGAAGCACACAAATCACCGTTTCCATCACTGACAGAATGTCAACAAGCGGTGCTGCAAACTTCTCAGAATCAAGCGGCAAGAGACTGTTCTAGTTCAAATATTTCAGCCTGGCCACAAGCTCCTGATGGTACATTTTGGGGTCCCAAAGGGAATTTCTGTCAGAAACTTGAAGTTGATTTGTTGTTATATTAAGCAAATATTTCCTAAGCTCATACATTAATTACAGTAGCATCCCTCCAGAGCCCCTGATCTATTTTGAAATTGTACATGGTTGTCCATATGGGGTGGGGGGCTCTTTATCCACTGGTTTGACACCCACTGATTTGACTCAGGGCACAATACTAACCAACTTTCTAGCACTAGCATAGAGGTGCCAATGAGGCTTGTGCTGCATCCTGCAGTGGAATAGTAGCCATTGAGGCCTCCTCAAGGTAAGCCTACGTCTAACATAAGGAGGTTGCACCACCCATCACGGCCTATAGCACAAGATGGACTTTTCCTCCAGACATCTGTCCAATCCCCTTTGAAAGGCACCTAGGCCAGATGCCATCACCACCTCCTGTGGCAAGGAGTTCCACAGATTAATTACCCTGGAAAGTTGGTTAGGATTGTACCCTCAGTGTGGGTGCCAGATGCATGCTGGAAGCCCTCACCTGACGTCCCAGAGGTGACCACAAGCTCCTTATGGTCACATCTGGGAGGCTTTCTGAAGCCCAAGGAGGCCATTCAAAGCCTCTTTGAGCCTCAGAATTCTAGATGTGATTGCAAGCACCTTCCGGACACATCTGGTGGTCCTATTGAATACCATCCATGGATTCTATTATCAGCAGGTTTTGGTGGCTGCAGGGATCTGTGAATAAGTCCCCTGCAGATATCAAGGTCCAACTGTACAAGCATGACAGTACTTCTGGGCGAGAGCAGTGATGTCATGCAGGGGGTATGCGGGGGTACACGAGTACCGGTTTCTAGGATTATGGCTGGCCCCGCCCATTCGCCCGCCCACTCGTCAACTCCGCCCCCTGCAACGTTTAAATTTCCTGCACGTTTGAGTTGCCTGCATGTTCTCAGAGCCAGGCAGGCAGGCAGGCAGGCAGCGAGCGGAGCCTTTCCTTTCCTTGCCACTGAAAAATGAGCTGCTCTGGGGTTTTAACATGATGCCAGGCCTCCTTCACATGTTCTGGGGGTGCTGTGGAATACTGTTGCAACTGTTGGGTCAGTTTAAAATCGTCTGAGGCCTCAAAAAGGGCTTTTTTCATGTCACTTCCTGCCACGACCTCACTTCCGGCTTATGACATCACTTCCGGTGGGCGGGTCCTGACACGTGCCAATCAAAAGTGAGTACCTGTTATTAAATCATTTAGATGACACCACTGGGCGAGAGAGCCTGATATCAGCACCATGGAGAGCTCATTGATCTGATCTGGAATGGAGATCTGTAGGCTTTTCACCATGACTGATGGGCTGCGTTGCACTCAGTTGACCTCAGTTGCGCGGACCTCCCTTATCCAGGCATCTCTCACACCTGCTAGTGCAAATAATTACCGTACCACTTCTAAAAATATTTGTGGGCCCGGTAGCAATTTTTAGCTTTATGACTCTGAGCGTAGCACTCATTTTAGCTTTGTGTGTGCGTGTGCATGTGCGTAGAGGTGCACAACAAGAAGCATATTAAACATTCAAACGCTGGAGAAAATTACGGCGCTAATTATCTAAATGAGTTTATTAAAGCTGCGGGAAGCTCCTTCTGTGAACACAAAAGGAGGAAGGAGTAATATTCTGTGTTCAGAAGGCTGATGCATTATTAAAGGCCGTTTCCGAGAGTGCAGCGTTGGCTGTGGTGGTGACCCTCACAGGGGGACCACCAGGAAAGGGCACAAAAGCACACATGTTCATGAAGTGGGCTATCTTTAGGAGCTTCTTTACAGGAAAGGCAGCAGTCACGGCTCTCATGTCTTCAGATTGCACCACCAGAAAACGGGTTTGGAAGAGGACCAGTGACAGAAGGCTCACGGGAAAAAACCACAGATACCAGCAAAAATATTTGGGTTTATCGATCTGGAGCATGGTGAGTAACCCAAAACTGACTAATGAGATGCCACTGATTGGAAGGGCAAGTGGCTTCTTAAGGAAAAAAAAAAGACATATAGGGTCCCTCTCACCATTTTTGTCCAAATCCTGCCATTCTCAGTCTAGCCTGCCAACAGCTGCCCAGTAACAGGTAGAATCAGTGATGTCATGCACCCACTACACACCACTACGCAAGTACCGGTTCCTAGAAGTTGAGCTGGCCCCGCCCACTCGAAGCTGGCCCCTGCTATTTAACCAGGGAACAGTTGAAGCAAGATATGTCTATCCACATCGCTAGAAAGCAAAGCAATAGAAGTTAAATCAACACTAACCACAAGCTGAAGTTATTACAAGCATGATCACATCCATGGCAACAATCATGACATCACTTGCGTCTTATGATGTCACTTCTGGTGGGCGGACCCCGACAAGTGCCAATCAAAAGTGAGTACCTGTTCCTAAATCATTTGGATGACACCACTGGGTAGAATCATCCCATACCTGTCATAAACCTCTCCAAAATGTAGTGGTTTTCACTAAACTGCCGCTACCTTTAAAGATTCTTTCCCCGCTCTTCTTCCTTCAAGCTGCTCCAGACCATCTCAATGCCAGTCAAATCTGGTGCATCAGGAAGCAGTATCTTTTCTTTCCCAGGGTTTTCTTGAGGAAGGGCCATGCCTCAAACACCTGTTCGCGATGTCATCTCTGCAGGCTAAAGCCAAGCTACCCTCTACTCGCTCCCCGGTCAACAAGAGCTCAGGCACGCGCCTCGGCTTGAGCTTATTAGAAAAAAAGGAAACTTCATTCCTGAGCTGCAGCTTCGATTCCTCGGCCTCCCAGTTTAACAGCCCCTTCAGGGAACACTGCTCTGAGCCTGCAGACAGAAGCCAGATGTAGCTTGCGTGGTGAACAGATTGTGTTGCTGCTCGGTCGAATTTCGGCAGTGCAAAAAACGGGCAAGGGGAACCGGAGGATGCCGTGAGGAGCTGTCAAACATGCCTCAAGTCAGATCTCTGGGATGTGGAGCCCAGATGGACACATTTGGCAAATCACCTGAATAATTACAACTGGAGTGAGGGTGAGCACCTTAACTGTGCATGGGCCTCGTGCGTAATGCTCAGCACCGCAGTCTAGAGAATCACAGGAAAGAGAGAAGAGCGAGACCCACTGGTGTCATCTGAATGATTTAAGAACAGGTACTCACTTTTGATTGGCACGTGTTGGGACCCGCCCACCGGAAGTGACATCATAAGCCGGAAGTGATGTCGTGGCAGGAAGGGACATGAAAAAACCCCTCTTGAGGTCTCAGACGATTTTAAACTGACCCAACGGTTGCAACAGTATTCCACAGCACCCCCAGAACATGTTAAGGAGGCCTGGCATCATGTTAAAGTGACCCGCAGTTCCAAAACCCCAGAGCAGCTCATTTTTCAGTGGCAAGGCAAGGCAAGGCTCCGCTCGCTGCCTATCTGCCTGCCTGGCTCTGAGAACGTGTAGGCAACTCAAACGTGCAGGAAATTCAAACGTTGCAGGGGCGGAGTCGACGAGTGGGCAGACGAATGGGCGGGGCCAGCCGTAATCCTAGAAACCGGTACTCGCGTACCCCTGCGTACCCCCTGCATGACATCACTGGCAAGACCCCAACTCCATGTCCCAAGGAGCCACGGGGATTGTGGACAATTTTAGGTCAAGATCTCCCCTGGAGAGTTCATAGAAGAGGTGAGAATTAGGGCGCAATCCTAACCTGGAGTTAGGCCAGCACAGTTAGCCAGCAAACTTTGGCCAGCACAAGGGATACTGTAAAGTATGTTTGGACAACTCTGAGAGTCAGGGAGGCCAGCACACAGACATGAGCCATCCTCCCTGACTCCGAGAGTGGTCCAAACATACTTTACGGTGTCCCTTGTGCTGGCCAAACTGTGCCAGCCAAACTCCAGGTTAGGATTGCGTCCTAACTCTCATGGAATCCCATTACAAAGCCCTCTGAAATCTATCCCGCTGCTCTGTTGGACAGCAGCCTAGTCTTAGTTCAATCCTAACCTGGTCAGCAGAGTTAGGTCAGGAAAGTTTGATCAGCCCCGGCATAAACTAAGCCAGCAAACTTTGGCCGGCACAAGGGCCACCGTAAAGCTCGTTTGGACCACTCTCTGAGTCAGGGAGAATGGCGCACATCTGTGTGCTGGCCTCTCTGACTCTGAGAGTGCTCCAGACATACTTTCCGGAGTCCCTTGTTGCGATTCTTGTCAAAGTACAGCAGTGGGCTGTATTTTATGGGCCATCCATACACTCAAGCAGATCCTGCGATGTTGGAGTAAACATTCATTTCTTCCCCTTTTCTTTGCATTGGAATTCAGAATTGCTTTTGTATGTTGAAGCAGCAAAAAAAAATTCAGACCCAGACTGAAAATAAACCAACAGAAACTAGGGGTGGTGATGCAATGAAAGGGAAGCAAATCCTTTCTTGAGGTCCTTCTGAGAACACGATGTGCCCATCGCTGTCCCAGGAGCAACGTGTGGAGTGGGAACTCTGGTGATCAGTGGATGAGCTGTCAAAGCCATCTCCTCCTGCTTTTGGCCACTGACAGATATGACAGGTACAATTTCTCATGGCTTTTTTGTTTTCATTACCACTGAACAGAGATGGGCTAGAATGAAATTTCCCCCACCTGCTTGAAGTTACCAACTGAAATCCACAAAGTTTCCCTTCTGGACATTGGGGAAACTGAACGGGGAACCACAGGTAGAAATAAGAATGTGGCTGCCCATGTGGTTGGTGGTGCTCGTCGGTGTTCAGAGTGCAATCCTAACCTGGAGTTAGGCTGGCATATTTAGGCCAGCACAGTTTGGCCAGCACAAGGGCCACCATAAGTATGTTTGGACCACTCTCAGAGTCCAAGAGGCCAGCACACAGACGTGCACCATCCTCCCTGACTCCGAGAGTGGTCCAAACGAGCTTTACGGTGGCCCTTGTGCCGGCCAAAGTTTGCTGGCCTAATTGTGCCGGCCTAACTCCGAATCAGGATTGCGCCCTTAGAAAATTAATTCTGGACAACGTTTCCACTGCTTGTTTGAAATTCCCTTGCCTGGCAATGTAATGCGTCCTTAAGGACCTGGAAAGCTGTCTTTTGGGCCTCATTCTTAAAAGCAATTGAATGGAAACGTTGCTTTCTCTCCTCCTTTGAAGGAGCAGATGCAGTAAAGGGGCGGGAGTGAGGGTGGAACAGCCTCTCACCGTCAAGGGGATAATCAGGTTTGGTCTCCTACAAGCAAGAACGAATGTTATGGCTGCTTAAAGGCCTGGAGAGGCGAGCTGTGAACACATGGCAGATGTTGAGGAATCACCTGCTAATTGCAAACAGAATCTTCCTTCCCCTGCATATGTTTTTAGTGACTTGGCTGTTGGACGGCGACCGATGCATCAAAGCTCTGCCAACGGATTGCGCTGCTATCAGCAGGGTTTGACGTTCTTCCCGCGTCCTCTGCAGTCTGTTCCTGGGTGATCACCAGGCCCGTAAGTGTTTTGCTGGGAGTGAGTTCACATCGCGTGTACAGAACATGGTGTGCTATCATCAGGTGCAAGACTGGCTGTGTTAGATACCTGAACTCCTCTGGAGGCGGTTGTTGAAAAAGCCAGCTATGGATTTTATTTGGTTGGCCGTAAGCCATAACAAAATGAACAGGTGAGGCCTGGAGAAAATGCAAGACCAGGACTTGCTGAGCTACTTGAAGATCTATTTGAAGTTCTACGGTGGGGGGAGAATCTACCACCTTCCTCAGCAATCTGTTTCACTACTGAACCATCCTTACCATTAATAATTTCTTCCTGATGTCCAACTGGGATCTTCTCTCTTGTCATTTGAGCACATTCAACCAACCTAGACACTCTATTCAATGAGTACCTTTTTTTTTTTTTTTTTTTTTTGCAAATAAACGGCCTCCTTGTTGCAGTTTCACATCTCACAGTCCAGAACTGGCTGAAACTGGCATTCCGTCTCTCCGTCTCAGGATCAGATAGTACACCTGTGTGTCCTTCAGCAGGCAGCTTCCCAGCTTGTTAGGGATAGTAGTTGTACTCCCTTTCTGATAGTGTAACATAAGCAGGCAGTTTCACACGGGAAGCCCTGGCTGCAAAACACTGCACATTCCCATGAGCTCATAGTGTTCTAAGGGTCACCCCATTGGGTAAGATGGGGCACAAGGGGTCTTCAGGTATCCACCTACCAGATATACTCTGGCTGCATCCTTTGTTCTGGTGTTAGAAGGAGTTATTCACTGTGTGTGCTTAAGATGTAACAGTTGCACTGAAAAGCCGCCTGTGAGCGGCAAAGACTTGACCGGCTTTCCTAGCCGGCAGATTGAACCTTTGTACCTTTCTCACTTTCGCTACAATAAAGAGACTTTGTTATGGAAATGTGGCGATTGCTTCAATCCTTCGCTTCGGAGCGCTAAGGCAAGCGCTGGAATGGGTCTCCAAGCCCCCAACTCTGCTGCTATTTACACAAATTCACAACAGGTTATGGTGTCCAGCGCACGCCGCGCTATGGAAGAGTCAGCCGTAACCCTGCAGGGGCTCGCCGAGGACCCGATCCGCGGAGCGAAGACTGAACTGTGAATGCGGCTGCATCCTTCAACTCGCCGACACCCTGACAGATGTCGGATGAGGAAGGAGCGACCGGTGGAGTGAAGGAGGAAGGAGACCTCGGAGCCGGATCCGAGGGAGAGGACGTTGGCGACCCAAGGGAACCCGAGCAAAGCGAGGAAAGCGCAGAGGGCGAGTCGGAAGACGACGATCTCGGACCTCTCTTTCCCCCAGCGGGGCCTCCCGACGGCCAAGCGCCTGCCCCGCAGCCGCCGCCGCTCGTTCCCGGGCAGGGCGCTTTCCATCCTCTGCCACCGCCTCAAATACCACCGTTGCAGCCTGCTGCGCCCGGGATTGTGATGGCGCAGCAGCCGCCCGCCGCCGCCGCCGCGACGGCGCCCTTTGGCGTTCCAGTTCCACTCCTCAACGACAGCAATTATGTGCAGTGGGCCCATAAGATGCAATTGCTGCTGGAAAAAGATGATCTTTGGCAGCGCACGCAAGCGCTTCCCGCACTCGCAAATCCTGCAGAAGTGGCAGCTGACAGGAAGGCGAAAGCGACCATCGGTCTGGCCATCTCGGAAGATCTTTTGGTTTACGTGCGTGGCCTTGCACACGCTAAGCACTATTGGGACACCTTGAAGGAGCTGTTTGCCAGGGCATCGCTAACCTCCAGCATGGTTCTGACACGCAAGTTGTGGAGGGCGCGTCTTGAACCGGGGGGCGACTTACGAGTCCACCTGAGAGCGATGCAGCAGAACCTCAAGGATCTGGAGGCAGTCGGGGAACGTGTGGAGGAACGGCTCAGAGTGTTTGCGATCCTCAATTCCTTGGATGAAACGTGGGACATGTTTACCCTAACTTTGGAATCCATTCCTGCAGTGCAATTGACTGTCACCTTTGTGGTCGCACGGCTTCTCGAGGAAGCAGACAAAAGGAAAGACAATCAGAGAGAGCGGGAATTCCGAAAGGAGAAAAGCAACAATTCTGGGAAAAAGCAGCCGCTTCCCAAGAATGAGTCCCAGGCGCAGGTGTGCGCCAGTGTGCGACAGTGTTACGTGTGTGGATCCATCCATCATCTTGCCCTCCAATGTCCCAAGAAGAAAGGAGGATCCAAGAAGAAGAAAAAGCCCCAAAGTGAGCAGAGCACAGGGCAAGGAAAGCCTCATGCACAGCAACCCAAAGCGAGCATCGCGTTTGTGAGTTCAGCGGAAGGTGTGCGCACCCGAGAATCCTGGTTGCTCGACTCGGGAGCAAGCCATCACATTGTGACTTCTGCAGACTTACTCACGAGTAGGCGCGCGACAGACCGTGAAACTGTTGCTCTCGCAAATGGGAAAACAGCTCCTGTGAGCTGCGCTGGAGAAGTGTTTCTGCCCCAACTGCAGACCACCTTGAAAAATGTGCTGTGCGTGCCAACGATGTCCAGGAATCTGCTCAGCCTTGGCACCCTCCAGGAAGAAGGATTTACAGTAACTTTCCAAGACAACACCTGCACTCTTAAAAGGGGGAGTCTCTGCGTGGCCGTTCCCCGAGTGTACCGGCTGTTTGTGCTTGGAGCGCAGGAGACAGAGAAGCAGCAGGCAAGTGCGTACTTCAATCAACCGAAGCACGGACTCTGCCCGCATTTGTGGCATCTGCGATTAGCACATCTGAACCATGACTACGTGAAGAAGACAGCTGAACTTGTGCGCGGAATGGACTTGAGAGATTGCGACGCATTTGTGGATTGTGAGGTGTGCAAAATCACTAAATCGCATCGCGCAAGCATCCCGAAGTTCAGCAGCCGCCAGACCCAGACTCCCTTCCAGCTGGTGCACATGGACTTGATTGGGCCATTGAAAAAGACAGCGGGGGGGGGGGCACAGTACGTTCTTACTATTGTGGATGACGCTACAAGGTACAGCTTTGCATATTTAATGCGTCAAAAGTCTGAGGCGTTTCATAAAATACGCAATTGGGTCAGGTGGGTGGAGAGACGGTTTGAGCATCCCGTAGTGGCAATTCAAACCGACCGGGGAGGTGAATTTCTCAGTGGGGAGATGTCTCAATGGTTGGAAAGGCAGGGCATCACTCACAGACTCACCGCTCCTCGCACCCCAGAGCACAATGGGGTGGCGGAGAGAAAAAATGGGGAGCTCCAGAGCATGGTCAGAGCGCTGATGGAGCAATCAAAGCTACCCAAAGGGTTGTGGGGAGAAGCGATGAGATATGCTGTGTTCATTTCTAATCGTGTGTATCACCGTACAATTGAAGGGGTCCCCTACACCAAGCTATACGGTAAACCACCCGATCTTGCATTCCTAAAGACGTTTGTGTCACATGCTTTCGTCCATGCAGATCGGGAGACACGCAGGAAAAGTGAGCCGCGAGCCAGGCGGCTGCAATTCATTGGAGTAGAACCAAATTGCAAAGCGCTCAAATTTCTCAATCCTGACCACAGAACGGTCACCATATCCAACTCTTATGATTTCTCTGAGCAAAATATGCTGCCAGATCATGCTGACAGAAGCATCAGCATCCCCACACAAGCTGGAGAAAGTGGGGGGGACGCAAGATTAGAAAGCATCCCCGATCAGGCAGCAGCATCATCTCAGAGAACTCCAGAGAGAGAAAGGCAACTTCCTGCCACACCAGCAAGCTCTAACAGGCTGCTGGAAGAGGGGGGAGCGAGGGAATCCAGTCCAGGCTTGGACACAAGCACTTCCTCAGAGGAAGCCATACAGGAGCAGGAAGCTCCAACCAGACGCATCCTTCCTCCAAGGGCTTTGCGTGGAGTACCACCTCAGAGATTAACCTATCAGGTGGAGGTGGGAAAAATACCCCAGACATACCAAGATGTCTTAGAGTTACCGCAACCCGAGAAGGAAGGATGGCTCCAGGCTATTCAAACTGAATTGAGGGCAATGCACAACCTGGAGGTTTTTGAACCAGCAGAATTACCAGCTGGAAAGCATGCAATTGATTCCAGATGGGTGTTTGTTCTAAAAGATCAGGAAGGTGCTGAGCCCTTAAAGAAAGCACGTTTGGTGGTTCGTGGCTGTAAGCAAATTCCAGGTGTAGATTTTGAGGAAATCTACTCCCCCACACTCTCAGCCACCACGCTACGAGCAGCGCTTGCTGTAGCAGCCAGCAAAGGTTTTCAAGTGCATCATTTTGATGTGGGAACAGCGTACCTGCATGCAAAACTGCAGGAAGAAGTGTACATCACAATTCCACCAGGGGTGCAGTGTGACAATTCACATTTTCGCCTCAGGAAATCGATTTATGGGTTGAGGCAAAGTGGAAGAAACTGGCACTTATGCCTTAAGGAGCAGCTGCAAAAATTGGGGTTCACACCCTCCACAGCTGATCCATGCCTTTTCAGGAAAGGAAAAGGGGAAAAATTGTGTGTTCTTTTGTGTTTCGTTGATGACCTGCTTGTTCTTGCACGAACGGAACAACAGATCAATCAGATCACACTCCAACTGAAAAATGCATTCACTCTAAAATGTCTTGGTCCTGTCAATCGCTACCTGGGAGTGGAGATTGAACGCACAGCTGACAGTACTGGTTTTCTCCTCAGTCAGGAGAGTAAAATTCATGCCCTACTCAGGGAATGGGACATGCAGGACTGCAAGAGTGTTGCAACTCCAATGGTGGTTGGAAGGGGGGAGAAAGCAGAAGAGTCTGCACCATTTCCAAACCAGAATATGTACCTCTCACTATTGGGTTCACTTACACACCTTGCGTGTTGGACGCGTCCAGACATTGGCGCTGCAGTCAATCACTTGAGCAGGAAGGCGGCAAATCCCACTCAGGCAGATTGGGTAGCCTTAAAGCGTATTCTCCGGTACTTGAAAGGGACAAGCACCCACAAGTACCACATCACCCCAAAAGGAGCACTGCAATTAGAGGTTTTTGCAGACAGTGACTTTGGGGGAGATGACACCAGGAGATCTACCACTGGCTATGCCATACGTCTTGGGGATTGCGTGATAGATTGGGGTTCACACAAACAAAAGACCATTGCGTGTTCGACACTGGAGAGTGAGTACACAGCCTTGAGTCTTGTGACCAACTACCTTCATACGCTCAGGCAATTGATGTCGGATTTGGATGCTCCACAGGTAAATCCAATCCGAATCTGGATGGACAACCAGTCTGCCATCCAGGTTGCTGGGTCAGAACGAGTCCGGATGCACTCCAAGCATGTGGACATAAAGCACAAACATGTCAGAGAGGCAGTCCAAAATGGGGACATTGAAGTGCTTTACTGCCCATCACAGGAGAACATCGCGGACATTCTAACCAAAGCTCTTCCTGCGCCACAGTTCAGACAGGCAGTTCAAATGCTGGACCTGGCGCCAAAGGAAGACTTCCGAGACGAAATGGGGGGGTGTTGCAGTTTCACATCTCACAGTCCAGAACTGGCTGAAACTGGCATTCCGTCTCTCCGTCTCAGGATCAGATAGTACACCTGTGTGTCCTTCAGCAGGCAGCTTCCCAGCTTGTTAGGGATAGTAGTTGTACTCCCTTTCTGATAGTGTAACATAAGCAGGCAGTTTCACACGGGAAGCCCTGGCTGCAAAACACTGCACATTCCCATGAGCTCATAGTGTTCTAAGGGTCACCCCATTGGGTAAGATGGGGCACAAGGGGTCTTCAGGTATCCACCTACCAGATATACTCTGGCTGCATCCTTTGTTCTGGTGTTAGAAGGAGTTATTCACTGTGTGTGCTTAAGATGTAACAGTTGCACTGAAAAGCCGCCTGCGAGCGGCAAAGACTTGACCGGCTTTCCTAGCCGGCAGATTGAACCTTTGTACCTTTCTCACTTTCGCTACAATAAAGAGACTTTGTTATGGAAATGTGGCGATTGCTTCAATCCTTCGCTTCGGAGCGCTAAGGCAAGCGCTGGAATGGGTCTCCAAGCCCCCAACTCTGCTGCTATTTACACAAATTCACAACACTCCTTGCCTTTTCAAAGGGTCAGTCAAGGGTCAGGGCAGTTCAGGATTTCAACTGCATGTTGACTGTCTGCAGCTGCCTGTTGATTGTCTGCAAAGTGTCTTTGGATCAGTTTGGCTGTATCTTTCCTAAACTGAAGTGCCCAGAATTGGACACAGTACCCCAGGTGACATTTGAGCAACAGAGTAAAAGCCCCAACTCCTCTGCCACCTGCTGGGTATTCAAGGGCAACTGGAGAATTCTGGTGCGTATGGAAACCTAATAAAGGGGAAATCCTAAGGGGAAATCCTAAAGAAACGTGCTCATTTTGTACTGAGATTCCAAAGCAAGGTTTGGGGTTTTTATGGTTTTTTTTTTATGTTTTGCAGTTCAGGATGTATGTATATATATTTTTTCTCTTTTGGGTGGATGAAAAATAAGAATCATTAATAAAATATTGACCTCCTGTACCACTGCCTGGGAGGGTGTTATTTTTTTTCTTTTCTTTTTTCTTTTCTTTTCCTCCCGCTCCTTATATACAATCATAAATTAGTTACAGCGATGGCTGAAATTGGTTTTTGGTATGGATTCTTCCTTGACTTTCCGCTTTCACATTTCCAGCAAATAAAAATGTTGAAATATTGTTGTTGGTTGGTTTTTTTTTCTTTTTTCTTTTTGGCAGAGATCAGAATTTGAAGTCTCCAGACAATAAGGAAGGCTGGGTAGTGGTTAGAGATGTTGTTGTTGTTGTTGTTGTAGTAGTAGTAGTAGTAGTAGTAGTAGTAGTTGTTGTTGTTATAATTATTATTATTATTATAATTATTATTATTTTCTGGTGAGTAAGGTAGGATGACAAGCTAAAGCAGGGGTCAGGGAACTTTTTTACCTTTTACCCCAAAATATATTTAGATACGCCGACGTTACCCCCTTGATGTTACCCCCCCCCCCGCCAGAACAAAAGAAAAAAAATTACATATTGGAACCCATTGCTTTTTATTTGATTAATTAATGAGCTTAATTAATGCTATGTAAATATGAAGTTGTAAAGAGTTTGGGTACACCTGCAGATCTTGAGAGAATAGAATTCAACCCTTCTGGGTTACAACAGGTTTTTTTTGACAACAGGTTTAGGTGCTTGGACTTAAGATTTCTCTCTATAATGAATTCAGATTGGGGCTGGCTGGCTGGCTGGCTCTCTCTCTCTCTCTCTCTCTCTCACACACACACACACACACAGAGAGAGAGAGAGAGAGAGAGAGGGAGAGAGAGGGAGAGAGAGGCCAGCAACAGCAGTTCTGATTTTTTTTTGTTTTCTGCTGTTCGCCTTGCCTCGTTGCCTCCCGCCTCTCTTTGTGTCCCTGACTCCCTGCGCAGGTGCAGGCACCCCAGCCCTCTCTCCACTCGCTCGCCCGCCCACCCCACTCCTTGGGACAGCAAGACAAGGCAAACCCAGGGAAAGCCCTAGCTGCTCACAAGCAAAGAGGCACGTCCACAGAAGTCCTCTCAACACACACACACACACACGTGCGCGCCTGCAGGCACATGCACACACACACCTCAGCCGCTCACCAGAGCCTCCCCCACGCCTGCACGTCTCGCATCCCTGCCGGGCTCCTGGGTGGCTGCGACGGCAGCAACTCCTCGGCCTCCCCACCCAGAGCTGGTTCGGGCTCTTCCCTGGCATCAAACACCGCTGACTCCATGGCTGCCTGAATGCCAGCCGGGAGCGAGTCTGCGCCAGCCTCGCTGCCCGGAATAGGCTTGGCTTCGCCGGCTCCCCCATCACCCAGCACCGCCACAGTTGAAGCCACAGCCGCCATTTTCTCTGCTGTTGCTTCCTTCTCCCTCTACCAGCAGCAGGATCGATAACCACGGCCTTTTTCGCCATCTGGGAAGGGAGGGGGACGCTGCCTATTGGGGGCCAAATACCTTGCCGCTTCTAATCTCCTATTGGAAGCAAGGGAAATCCATCAAGCATGAGAGGAACTTCCCACTGGTCAGAAGAGAGAACGTTGATCATGAAGGAAGGATGAGGGAAAAGGGGGCGGGGCATACTCCTATCTGTCCATTACCCCCAGGAATTTCATTTTTACCCCATTTGGGGTAATTTACCCCTGTTCCCTGACCACTGATCTAAAGTCTTATTGAACACAATGGGCTTGCTTCTGAATAAAATAACATTGTTTTCCAACAGCTCTACCAATGATAGGGTGGGTGAATAATCCTTAAAATTGATCAGGCCAGACATAGATTTGGAGCACAAGCCAATATGTGTTTACTCAGAAGGAAGGGCCCAATCCTATTCATCTTTCCATTGCAATTGCAGCTGTTCCAACTGGAAGTACACTGCGGGCGCAATCCTAAACTGGAGTCAGGCCGGCATAAGCTAAGCCAGCAAAGATTGGCCAGCACAAGGGCCACCGTAAGGTATGTTTGGACCCCTCTCGGAGTCAGAGAGGCCAGCACGCAGAGGTGAGCCATCCTCCCTGACTCCGAGAGCAGTCCAAATACGCTTTATGGTGGCCCTCGTGCCGGCCAAACTCTGCTGGCTTAGCTTATGCCGGCCTAACTCCAGTTTAGGATTGCGCTCTGCATCCTGTTCGGGGGCCTGCCACGGACACCTCCTCCAGGTACGGTGCAATTTGTAATATGAGGTGCGACCAGTGGTGTCATCTAAATGATTTAAGAACAGGTACTCACTTTTGATTGGCACGTGTCGGGACCCGCCCACCGGAAGTGACGTCATAAGCCAGAAGTGATGTCGTGGCAGGAAGTGACATGAAAAAAGCCCTCTTTGAGGCTCAGACAATTTTAAACTGACCCAACAGTTGCAACAGTATTCCACAGCACCCCCAGAACATGTGAAGGAGGCCTGGCATCATGTTAAAACCCCAAAGCAGCTCATTTTTCAGTGGCAAGGCAAGGCAAGGCTCCGCTCGCTGCCTGCCTGCCTGGCTGGCTCTGAGAACATGCAGGCAACTCAAACATGCAGGAAATTCAAACGTTGCAGAGGGCGGAGTCGACGAGTGGGCAGGCGAATGGGCGGGGCCAGCCGTAATCCTAGGAACCGGTACTCGCGTACCCCCGCGTACCCCCTGCATGACATCACTGGGTGCAATGTATAATAATATAATATAAAGCATTTTGATTCTGCTTTCTGGATGACAACTTGGACCCCCCAAAAGAAAGCGCCCCTCATCTTTCCATCACTTCCTTGCTCCTCTTCTTGAAGGGTCCATCTCGAAGAGGAGCAACACTGGCAAGGGCACTCCTAAAACCAGTTCTGCTGCAGGGGCCCAATGACTGCTACATGGCTACCCTGGAAGTTGGGGGACTCATCAGTGTTTCCTGGCCAGCTGCACAGGATTCAAAAGCCGTCTGGCGATCAGTGAAGTTTCCTGCCAGTTTCGGCAATCACAAAACCCGGGGATGCATGAGAAGAGAAGCTTGATGAAACTCCTCCACGATTACAAGCTACCTGCTCTCGGTGAGCTATATAGTCAGTCGACCGAGCGGACAGACCGTGTGATGCTCAAAGCCGAGGACCACTTCATTGACGGCGGCTTTGAAAACTTTCCAACGCTCGCTTTCATTTGGATGTTAATAAAACGTGGCTCTTGCGGACTGCAGAAGGTAAAATAGGAAAGAGGGCAATGAAGTCCAAGCATCCCCTGCCAGGAATGGCCTTAACATTTTCTACCAATGATGCGTTAGAGCAACGTTGGCAGAAATGCAATCTCCAATGCATCATTGGTAGAAAATGTGCAGGATTTGCTCAAATTGTACCCCACAGCCGCCTTGGGCATGCTTTGTGACATCATTCCTTCTATATTTAGGCCCATGTTAATGGATTTACTTGCAAAGAGCGGGATGGGGTTCTCTTTGTTAATGCTCTCTGTGCTGTTCTCCAGCACTTTGAATGGAGGTGACGAGTCGGTTTTGCTAACACAACGGGCTGGGTTTGTGTGACCATTTTCCAATTTCCTAGTTACAGTGCCAATGAATGTAAGGCCATTAATCCCCTTGGAGCCTTTTGACATTTGTGGTGTACTGCACTTAATCCTTCTCTGAGGGCACAATCCTCACCTGGCGTTAGGCCGGCACAATGAGGCCAGCAAGGTTTGGCCCGCACAAGGGACACCATAAAGCGTGTTTGGACCACTCTCGGAGTCAGGGAGGATGGCACACGTCTGTGCGCTGGCCTTTCTGGCTCCAAGAGTGGTCCAAACACGCTTTACGGTGTCCCTTGTGCGGGCCAAACCTTGCTGGCCTAACTTATCCCAGCCTAACTCAGTTTAGGATTGTGCCCTTTATCCAACTCCTAAACCACTGCACCATCCTGATTCTGTGTGCTAAAATGTTGACAATCTATCGTGGAATGAATGTTTTGTTCCCCATCACCCTGGAGACGCCATTGCAGTTATGCATGCTCTCACAGTCAGTTGCCTCTTATAAATCATTTCTCTGTGCATCATTTGTATTGCACATTCTTTATATCATTTCTCCGCAGGCCCTAGATTTTCATTTCTTGAACTGCGACCCAAAAAGTGTTGAAAGGAAAGCAGACCCCAACATCTGAGGCTGTTTCGTCACAGCAAGATCACTGTCTGGAAACAAGGAGGAAAGCCAAACCGCTTTACATAAAATAAGAGCGGCCAAAAGGACGAAGTTGATATATTATAAGGCAGCGTTTTTGCCTCATTAGATGTTGCTGTGATTCAGTCTAGTGTTCACACAGATAAGAAATATGCATACCATCAATCAGGCTCGATCGGAGGTGACAGATATGATTGAAAAGACTTTCAATTACAACAACAATGGGACAACCAGTTGGAACATTTTCGATTTGGCCAGGTATTATCTGGATGTTTGGACCAGTCTTGGAATCAGGGCCACCATAAAGCGCGTTTGGACCACTCTCGGAGTCAGGGAGGATGGCGCACATCTGTGTGCCGGCCTCTCTGACTCCGAGAGTGGTCCAAACATATGTTACGGTGGCCCTTGAGCCAGACAAACTCTGCTGGCCTAACTGTTCCGGCCTAACTCCAGGTTAGGATTGCATTCTCAGCCTTGCTGACTTCCCTACACTGTATAGCATCACAGGTCTTCCTTTGCACAACGTGAGCACAAGGTCAAAAGAGACACCAGTGTCAGAGAGGCACTGAACTCACAGCCCGGAGCAAAGCTCAGCACATTACACACCGGGTTCATTCCCAGTCTTATCGGTACATTCTGTTTCAGCTTAAAAAGACAATATTTTTTGCCCTCTAATAATAAATTTAATTTTCTTTCTTTCTACAAGAGATGTCATCTCTCGGGGAGAAGAGGAAAAAAAAACCTCAACAACCTAAAGTTAATAATAGAACTGCCTGTCAACTGGGATAGAAAATCTCAGTTTTCTGTTCAGCTGAACAGCAAAGAAGCACACATTGAAAGTGGTCTATTCCCTCCGCCACATTCAGGCGCAGAAGGCACTGAAATGCACGTGGCATTGAATTTTTGGGGAGCTCAGTGTTCACTGCAAAAGATGCCACCAGGGGGAGAGGAGTTGTATTCCTCTGGCTCCTACTGTGTTTCTTTCTGCACTGCAGAATAAGGAAACAAAATGAAGAGTGGGCTAGAACATCTCCCTTCTTAGGAAAGGCCAAAGGATTTGGGGCTCTTCGGTCTAGAAAAAAAAGACATATGGGGGGGGCATGATGGACAGTGCAATCCTAATTTGCTCTGGATTGGCAAGGCCGGCGGATCTGTGCCAAATCCTGCACTGGGGAGCCTACTCGGGGATGCCTTTTACCCCTGCTAACTGGGCAAGAGGCACTTTTTCTAGTGGTGTTCCTCTTATATTTAGCAGGGGAGAGTAATTGTCCCTCTTCACCCCTGCGCAGTCTTTCTAGTGGCTGTTGGTGGTGGTCTGCCTTTTTTCTTAGATTGTGAGCCCTTTTGGGACAGGGAGCCATTTAACTTTATTATTACTATTTACCTGTAAACCGCTTTGTGAACTTCGTGTTGAAAAGCGGTATATAAGTACCTGTTGATTGATTGATTGATTAAAAGATAGGGGAACATCAGTGGTTTTGCTGCAACAAGGTAAAAGAGAGAGAGAGAGATGTGTTTAATGTCCCACTGTCTTTTTAATAGGAGTCCCAGTATCCATGGTATCTGTGGATACCTGAAACCGTGGATACCAAATCAATGGATACGAGGACATGCCTGTACCGTCAATCAGTGTTGATAGTGCCAAGTTAGCTGGTTTGGTTTAATTGAAGGCAGATTCATTCATTCATTCATTCATTCATTCATTCAAGTTGTCCACTGCTACACTTGTACAGCCCATTTTCCAAGAATGGGGGGGGGGGGGTGCGTTACTTTCTGTCCTAGTCTGAACAGACTCATCCCTTCCTCTTCCCCATGCAAATTCCCCATGCGTTGTGGCATGAGTGACTCTGACCCATCCTTTTTGGCAGGCCACCCCCTCCGCAGGCTCCCTTGGGCGTCCCTCGCGTGTCTCTTTCTCCCCACCCACTGCCCACGATGGCTTCTAAGGGCTTTTGATAAACAACTTCTCAGCTGCAGAGCGGATAGACGAGGTAAGCCTGTAATTTGGACGAGGAGCATGATTGGAAATGAGCGGCGTGGCGACAGCAAGAAAAATTGAATTCTGTAATGGACTGCTTTGGGAAATCTCGTTATTCCAGCGCAGGAAGAAGGGGCTGGCTGGGAAGGCCGGAAACGAATAAAAGAAAAATGACCCTGGCAAAGGCAAGGTTTGGACTTGGTTAAGGCTTTTGCTGATTTATGTGTTTGTTCGGAAAATCCCTTCCCCCGTCATTCTCCAAAACTCGGACATCTGGTTTCAAGGCAGCTAAAAAGGACAGACTTGGTGACCTTTAGGTGCCATATGCTCAGGGGTGACAATGAGTTGTTTGTGTGTGAGACCTCCAGTTGTATCCCTAGCCACATGGGATACAGCATCTCTCTCTCTCTCTCTCTCTCTCTCTCTCTCTCTCTCTCATGCGCGCGCGCACACACACACACACCCCTTATTGAAGGAAGAAAATTGCAAGGCGATATCTATAAAAGGAAAGATGAAAAGAGGCAAAATAGAGACATCAGTGTGTAAAACCTGACAGTTTGTACAGACAAAGGGTAAAATGAAATAAAATGAACATAAAAATGGCCTGACCTCATCAGTCAGGAGCCACACCCCCAAGCTGAAGACAGCTGACATCAGAAAAGAAGATCAAAATCTCTGAGAAAATATCAAGGCGATCATGGAAAGGGAAAATTGCTCATGTAACCGGAGAATTCCGAAACCTGCCATCTTTTGCTCTTTGTGGCAGATGACAATCTGGATGAAAGCTTGCCATGTTCCATATCGTTGGTGTGTGTGTCTGTCTGTCTGTCTGTCTTCCTCTTCTGCTGCAATACACAAAAGATAGTGCTGAAAAATATTGTACCTTTTTGTTGTTGGTCATGGAGTATGGAAAGAGTGGCTAGGGGTGAATTCCTGGCCTTGGGTGCGAATCTGTGGGGGGGGGGAGAATAAGAGGCTGCCCCACGATGGTTGTGGTGGCAGCAGGGTTTTTTTTTTGCTGCAGCCACCCACAAGAGAAGCATGCTTATTGGAACGATTTAAACAGCTTATAAAGGGCAGAATGGGAGAAGCTGGCGGACGCCTCTTCCTTCAGATCCTATCCCCCATGTCTGGCTCAGAAGCTCCAAGCAAGGCTTCTCAAATCCACACCAGTGATTTAGCTGGCGCAGACCAAGAAGCCTATTTCAGAGACTGGGGCTTTACTTGGGGTGACAAATGTCCCCTTCCCCCAAGGAGACCTCCAGCAGCTTCCCTAGCCCGGCAGGATACAGCGTTGGCCATTTTGGCTAGTAGCCAGGAATAACAGGATTGAGCTGCCGGTCCTTACCATTAAATCATCTATTATTTTTATACACAGAAAACAAAAGTAAATCCACATTCTATTTAGGAAAGAAAAAAAGAACACAAACTCAACTTTCAAATAAAAGTGTGAAATAAGGAGCTGATTGACTTAAGGGAACCAATAGTGGATTCGCTAGCAATATCTGGAGAGCAAGAAAATCTCCGGAGACGTTTGTAGATTTAAACTCCCAACTTGTGCACCCAACTCACAATGTAACCATGTCCTCAAAGCCAAATGAAGACATCTGGGATTAGAAGCCCCCCAAAAGGAGAAAACGCACGCACCATCTTTTTTTAGACACACAGAAAGAAAAAGGACAATAAAAGAAGGGGAGGGAAAGAATTTCTGCCTTGTCAGATCAGAAGGAACCAGAATGAGTAAAGAAGGTGAGAAGACTCCTGTTTGAAGTGCTCAGATCTTTTATAATAAGATTTTGAAGGCCGAAAGCAGTGGAGGTTGAATCGTTGAAGGTAGACCAGGACGACAATGCAGGAAAGAAGCTTAAGGGAATGGTTGAAAAATGTCTGAGCATCTGAAGGGCTCTATGTCTCAATGCTAAACATCTGGAACAGGAATAACATGAGTTACATACACTATAAGAGTAGGGGAGACCAAGATCAAAGAGGGTGGACTTGATTTTTTGACGTGAATGAGGTGTGCATGAAATTCCAGAAGTGCTAATTAGGCAACCCCCTGTTGTCAGGGATAATGCTACTTGCTATGCATAGACTAGAAATGATGTGTAAAAACAAGCACACACTGTGCCATTTTGAGACACATTTCAAAGGAGTGGAACCTTTTTAAACAGTTTATGTTTGCTTGGCAGTGGGATTCTTCTCACTTTTTTGACCTGCTCACCTCCAAACATTTTTTCCAACGACCCTATTGATTTCGAGGTGACTTCTGAAACTTTTTCTGATATATCTGCTGGAAAATAAACTCTCATGCAGTCTTCTCCCACACATCCACTTGAAGATCGTCTGTCTAAGAGGTGTCAACCCAGTCCAATTTTCTACTTTGGTATGCTGGTATAACATTGGAACACCTGGCCCCTATATTGCTCTGAAATGGAACAAAAATATATGTATTTCAGTAGTGTCCATGTCTGGTTCAACAAGTGTGTGCATCCTGGTACCTTAGACATTACAGCACATTCACAGGGGTAGTGTAAGATATCACTGATGACTCCTCCTACATGTTCCCCAGGAGCCACCATCTTGGATTTCATGAGGTTTCATGACATCCATTACCCAAAGATTTGGGTGCCGCCATCTTGGATCTTACAGAATATTACAAGGTTTGGGTGCTGCCATCTTGGATCTCATGGCCGGCATAGCTGATGGGCATAGTAGTGCATGTGCGCCAAAGCTGCTGCTAGCACCATAAGAACATAAGAACCTAAGAAGAGCCCTGCTGGATCAGGCCAAAGGCCCATCTAGTCCAGCTTCCTGCATCTCACAGCGGCCAACCAGGTGCCCCAGGGAGGCATGAGACTACAAGATGCTTGCATCCTGTTGCCACTCCCTTGCACCCGGTACCAGTAGCCTACCACCTTTGTAAGGAGGTTGCACAATCCATCATTGCCTATAGCCCACGATGGACCTTTCCTCCAGAAATCCGTCCAATCCCCTCTTAAAGGCATCCAGACCAGATGCCATCACCACCTCCTGTGGCAAAGAGTTCCACAGATTAACTACCCGCTGGGTAAAAAAGTACTTCCTTTTATCTGTTTTAACTCTCCCAACCCTCAGCTTTAGTGGATGCCCCCTGGTTCTGGTGTTTTGAGAGAGGGAAAAGAACATCCCTCTATCGACTTTATCCCTTCCATGCAAAATTTTGTATGTCTCAATCATGTCCCCCCTCAGGCGCCTTTTTTCTAGGCTGAAAAGCCCCAAACGCTGCAGTCTTTCTTCATAAGGGAGGTGTCCCAGCCCCGTAATCATTTTTGTCGCTCTCTTCTGCACCTTTTCCAGCTCCACTATGTCCTTTTTGAGGTGCGGCGACCAGAACTGTACACAATATTCCAGGTGTCCGTTTCAGCGACGAGTCCACTGTGCAGATGTGCCTTATGGCACATTTGCAGCATCGCTGGTCTGGTGCAAGAACACTGCACTGGCACCACACCGGGTTAGGATGGTACCCTTAGTCATTCATTGCCTATATGATGTTTTCAACCATGGAGCCATTCCCTGACTGGGGAAGCCTCTCTGAGCAGCTGAACGCCACGCATCACAAGTTGACAGACTGGAAGAATGCCCACTGAAGAATGACAGCACCGAGACAGGAATTATTGGGAACTCTGAATCCATGGGGATTCACAACATCTGTAGGAGTCAAGCTCCAGCTCCTCGGTTCGGAAGAAAAGCAATTAATTAAAAATTTGACCATGTTGATGCTTACAGATTATTGTCCCCCTGGTTTTCAAATGGATGAGGCGTCAGTCCTGAGATTGCAGCCTTCTGCCAATTTATGCAGAAATATGCAAAGGAGACAAAGAGAGGTCAGCTCTGCGGCAGGTACAATTTGGTGTCCTCTAATCGTGCCATCACCATAGAATTGAAATGCAGAACTGATATCCCGGGCATGTGGTTGGAAGCTGCTAAGTTACAGGGCTTTTTATTTATTCAACTTAATGTGTGCTGATGGTATGTTTAAGGGAGCAGTCCTAACCTGGAGTTAGGCCAGCACAATTAGGCCAGCAGTTAGGCTAATTCCTCCCACCTTTAGCTCTGCCCCCCCCCAAAAAAGAAAAGTTACATCACACTATCCATAATTTGAGACGCAGCCTTAGAACTTGCCTAAACTTGCTTGGAGAGATTTTCTGCGCCAGAGATTCACGGTCCTTAGTTAATCAAGGGGCTTAACTGATATTGCAGCTCCATTCATTAGAGTATAGACATCTAACGGGTCAATCTTGCCTTAACTGAACTGCACAACTAATGAAGCTGTTGAATAAGGAGCAACATGCACTACATATTATATTAAGTGCCAATTAAACAATTTAAGCCAGGAGTTCCCAAGTTTACGCTGGATCATAAATTGTCACACTGAGTTTGGCTTTTAGCTCTCTGAACCCTTCCTGCTTTTAAAACAAATGGTTTGGAAGTCCCATTTTTTTCTGGGAGTGTTGGACGGCTTGGGAGGAATGCATGAGAACAGAACTTTCAGTGAAGCAACTGGTCTTGGTTTATTGAGAACAGAAAGTGGTATCCAGTAAGGAGAAAGCTGGTGACGTTTCTCAGCTGGGAAAAGAGGCCCTAGAGAATGGGTGGCTCTTCTTCTTGCCCCATCTTCCTTCACTACATCCTCCCACCTACTCCTCTTCCTTCCAGCATTCTCATCCCACATACAATAAAAATAAATAATCAGTGGAACTCCTTGCTACAGGATGTGGTGACGGCACCTGACCTAGATGCCTTTCAATGAAGATCAGACAGATTTAAGGAAGAAATGTCCCTCACAGGTCACAAGCAGTGGTGTTATCCTACTGGAACGCTGGGCAGGACATCCAGGTGATCGACAGCCCGCCCATCGCGTTCCGCAGCGTTACGCCGTTTGCATAACCAATTGCGCCGCTTGCGGATGTTACGCAAACGGGCAGGCTGCCGATCACCCGGATGTCCCGCCCAGCGTTCCGGTAGGATAACACCACTGGTCACAAGCCATGATGGAGGTAGGCAACCTCCTTGATTTACAAGTAGGCTATAGCTAAATGACAGTTGCAAGGGAGTATGGGATACAGGCAGTGGTGTCATCCTGGCAGAACGGCCTCGTACACCGTTCCACCAATTCTGTTGACGAGCCCGGGCCGTGCCACCTCTCCCGAGGACGGTCAAGCTGCTCCTGGGCCCGCCCGCCCTCCCTCGCGTCCCGAATCGCTCTGAAATGGAGTGGTTCGGGCATTGTGAGACGCAGGGAGGTGTGGTTGCCCTCCGCCATAGGGGCGGAGGGCTGTCAATCATCCGGGCGTTCCGGTTCCTGGCGCGCCCGAGTGACGTCTCTGGATACAGGTGAATGCCAGAAGCAAGGGAGTACAGCAGTGACACACCTACATTAAGAACATCAGAAGAGCCCTGCTGGATCAGCCCAGAGGCCCACCTAGTCCAGCTTCCTGTATCTCACAATGGCCCACCAGATGCCTCAGGGAACACACAGGGCCACAAGATGCCTGTTTCCTGTTGCCACTCCCTTGTATCTGGCATTCTGAGGTAAATTTCTGAGGTAAATTTCTGAGGTAAATAATAACTTACCCAATCTGGGTCTTAAGAACATAAGAAGAGTCCCACTGGATCAGGCCAAAGGCCATCTAGTCCTGCTTCTGGTATCTCATAACGGCCCACCAGATGCCTCAGGGAGCACACAAGGCAACAAGAGGCCTGCATCCTGTTGCCACTCCCTCAGGCCTGGCATTCTGAAGGAGATTAATCCAATTGAATGAAGTAGGACATTCGATTCAGAGGCCCAGAGCAAGCCTTCCAGGAACAAACCTATGCTACAGTAGATCATATCCCTATTCCTGAATCTCAAATGTGTGCAGCATTTATCTTTCATAATTGTTGTTGTTGTTGTTTGCCTCACTGTGTATCTGTGTGTTGCCGTTGTCTTCTTTTAATTGAATTGGCAGGCTGAAACCTGGGCATATTTAGTCAGAATGTCAGTGGCTCTTTTTGAAACATCTGTCCCAATTAAAGTAGGACTGCAGATCTTCTGTTCTCCAAATGGTGCAGGGAGGTTAATTTTCATGTGCCCCAAAGGCAAAAATCTGTTTGGTGCCTTTTGGGGGAGATTCTCATCAATTAGAGACATATTTTCATGTCCTGTGGAAACTTTGACAAATGAAGGGGGAAAGTTGAGCTTGTTGTTCTCAAAGCATCCTTTAAATGTGGGCATTTTTATTTTTGCAGGCACGACAACATCCTGCATTTTAAACAGAGCTGATGTGTGAATTCTCCACTTTTAGAATACGAAGCTTGTCTGAGAAATGTTGGCCATCCATCGCACATGCTGAACACATTCAGCAAAGTCTAGAAGTGTGGTTTAGGATTGTGGTTAGGATTAGGTTAGGATTAGAAGGTTAGGATTGTGCTCTGAATCCAGAACTTCTGCCTGTTGTGCAAAAGGTTTGTGAGGCAAGCGGGTAGTTAATCTGTGGAACTCTTTGCCACAGGAGGTGATGATGGCATCTGGTCTAGATGCCTTTAAGAGGGGATTGGGTGGATTTCTGGAAGAAAAGTCCATTGTGGGCTACAGGCAATGATGGATTGTGCAACCTCCTTACATTAGTAGTAGGCTACTTCAGAGTACCGGGTGCAAGGGAGTGGCAACAGGATGCAGGCATCTTGTTGTCTCATGCCTCCCTGGGGCAGCTGGTGGGCCGCTGTGAGATACAGGAAGCTGGACTAGATGGGCCCTTGGCCTGATCCAGCAGGGCTCTTCTTATGTTCTTATGTTCTTAAATAATCTTCCTTTTCAAGCAGCAAAAAAATTCTGACCGGCTTCCCAGTTCTGAACACAAAAAGACCCTTTTTGAGCAAGAATCTTACAGAATTGACCTGAAAGGTGCTGGAATTTTTTTCCCCTGTTGCTTCTGAAGAGGAACAGCAGCTGCTCCACACTGTCAGCCACTCAATGCGAGCCCAGGGTTGGCCTCTCAGGTCCGTTTCCTCCCCCCGTATTTACAGTATCACATCATTGGCAGGAGAAAAGCTTTGCCTATCGCATGGACACAAACAGGACCCTTCAAGCCCGCCGGCTGTTCCTCTCTGCCTCTGACTGAAGTATGTCAACTCAGATTTCCTCCTCTTTCAAAGAGACAGTAATTTTCTCTGCCGTTTGGCATTTGTACCCAGGACTTTGGGCGATGTGCAACCCTTCTTGTCCCTGCCTCGGTGCAAAGTGAGCCAAATGCAATCTGAAAAAAACACCCCTGCTTCGACAAAGGTCCAGGGAATCTTGCTCCCACTAGCCAAGTGGAAGACAAAGGATTTCTGAAGGGCAGAGGGACCCAAACACACTTTATGGTGGCCCTTCTGCTGGCCAAACTTTGCTGGCTTACCTTATGCCGGCCTAACTCCAGTTTAGGATTGCATTCACAATCTCATGCTTTACTCATTGACTATAATTGGCCATAGTTGGACTTACTTCTGAGTTGACATGCATAGGATTGGGCTCCCCATGCGCTTTGTCCCACTGCTGAACTTGGGGCCAATGTTGTTCTCTCCACCCACCCACCCGACTTCATCCCCCCCCACTGAAACTAATTCGCTGCAATTTAACTCTGCAACTGATAATTAATTCATCCAGCCAGCCTGGGAAAGGCAGCTGGAATCTTGCCTTTCCGCCAAGCCTCTCTTCTGGCTTGAGTCAGCAGTTTCCGACGTTAGTTTTCAGCAGAGGTGAGGCTGTCTCATTGCGGAGGCTCTGCAGCAGAACGGCAGAGTTATTTGCTGGTGCCCAGACCACCGCCACCACTTCCTCTGGATAGGTTCCCCCTCCCATTGTGCAGGCAGGTCACATCCCCAGAGCATGGCAGGCGGCCATTTCCCTTGTCAATGGCTCTGGCAATTCCGGCTGGCTCTCTGAGATGGGGCTTGATGGCTTCGGCAATTTGGGATGCAAACCCACTCTCCTTATTGAGCAAAAAGCCATCATGCTCCTCCCTCCTGTAAGCGAGAGTGCGCCCACACTGCCTTTGCCCTTGGCATTTTGTACCATAGATGTGTTTGCGCACTGCTTCCATCTGGAGCATATCTGCAGCAGTTTCAGGGGGAACCCCCCCCCAAAAAAAGAGAAAACTGCCTCAGAGAAACTATCAGGTGTTTCCAGGGAGTGGCCACAGGATGCATCTTGTTGTCTCATGCCTCCCTGGGGCACCTGGTGGGCCGCTGTGAGATACAGGAAGCTGGACTACATGGGCCTTTGGCCTGATCCAGCATGGCTCTTC
Organism: Lerista edwardsae; assembly: GCA_029204185.1. Taxonomy (NCBI): domain Eukaryota; kingdom Metazoa; phylum Chordata; class Lepidosauria; order Squamata; family Scincidae; genus Lerista; species Lerista edwardsae. The sequence continues at coordinate 28,219 of JAJKFI010037755.1, forward strand.
TTATGTTCTTATGTTCTTAAGGTTGCATTTTTGCAACTCTGGCACGCAGTGTTGTTGCAGTGCAGTCTGGGTGCTGACTATCAATTCCTATGGAAATCATGCAAAAAAAGGCTAACCACGCCCAAGAAAATGTCAAAAAAACACAAAACAAAAACAAAGCATGGCTTTACTGAGCATGTAACTTAACTATTACATGGTGACGTGGTGGCGCAGCGAGTTAATCTGCTGTTGCTGGGCTTTCAACCGCAAGGTTGGGAGTTCGAGACTGCGTGACGGAGTGAGCTCCCGTTGCTTGTCCCAGCTCCTGCCAACCTAGCAGTTCGAAAGCACCTAAATGCAAGTAGATAAATAGGGACCACTTCGGTGGGAAGGGAACGGCGTTCCGTGCGCTATGGTGTAGAGTCATGCTGGCCACATGATCGGACAAAAACGCCGGCTCTACAGGCTTTGAAACGGAGATAAGCACCGCCCCTACAGTCGGTCACGACTAGACCATTCGGTCGTGGGGAAACCTTTACCTTAGCTTAACTATTACAGGATGGAAAGTAAAAAAAAAAATGACTGCGGACCCAATCCTGAGCCAATCTTGAGCAAACATGTACCTGACTCCCCTCCCCCCAACTCCCTTGTATCTAATTCTAATCCAACCAAAGAACTTCATACAGACATTTGATTTCAGGCCCCGATTTCCATTCATGGTCAAGTCACATGCATGCCATTTTGCCCAAGCACAGATGACATTTTTATGTACTGCACATTTTATTGGGTTCTGTCAAACAGGAGGTGTTTATGAATGCGGCGTTCAGACCAAGCAAGCTTTTCGTCACTTCCAAGGAGAGGCGGCCAGATGGCCAATGGACGAGTCCCAGACAGAAAATCTGAGCACATTTTCAGACGGGAGGATATAAAGTTCTGAAATTGAGAGTACGTGAACAGGAGGACCATTTATCTCGGCCAAATCTGGTTGGAGAAAAGCAGTTTTAACAAGAACCGTGATTGCCTCCTCTGTGAAGTTACAGGCTTGATAAGTGATTTTGGAGCAAAGAACAAAAGTTTCCATGTCAAAAATGACTGATCCCCATCAGATGAATTTTATCAGTAGACACTGAATCTTCAGGCCTCAAAAAATGAATGCTGAAGCTGCTTTTTTATAAACTCCAGGAGCCATCCCTGACCCCAGAGCACAATCCTATGCACTTTTACACAGACATGAATCCCACTATTTTCAATGGGGCTTACTCTCAGGAAAGTGTGTATAGGGTTGCAGCCCCAGACTCAATAGCCCTGATCTCATCCCGAGCTATAATTGATGCGATCTACCCCCTCCTAGTGGGACGTGGTGGCGCAGCGGGTTAAACCGCTGCTGCTGGGCTTTCCGACCGGAAGGTTTGGAGTTCAAGACTGCGGGACGGAGTGAGCTCCCGTTGCTTGTCCCAGCTCCTGCCAACCTAGCAGTTCGAAAGCACCTAAATGCAAGTAGATAAATAGGGACTTCGGTGGGAAGGGAACGGCATTCTGTATGCTACGGCGTAGAGTCATGCCGGCCACATGACCACGGAAGCTTGTCCTCAGACAAAACGCCAGCTGTACAGGCTTAGAAACGGAGATGAGCACCGCCCCCTACAGTCGGTCACGACTAGACCGTTCGGTCGTGGGGAAACTTTTACCTTTACCCCCTCCTAGAGTTCTCAGAGGGTACTGCAGAATATGGGGACTTGAGTTGTCGTGACTTGACTAAAGTCTCATCTTACCAGCTGAGCCAAATGCCGCCATCTTGGATATCGCAAAAATTTCACCAGCTCCAAGATGGCAATGGCCAAATCTTACGGGTTCCAAGATGGCCGAGCCAAAGAGAACAGGGAGAAGGGGCCAATGGGGAGATCCCATGGTGCTCCTTTGTTTGCCATGATGGCCAACGACATCGGGGCACAAACGTTAGGAACACCTGTCCTATGGGATCCCTTCAGTTTTTCTTCAATCTACCTGGCACCTTGATGCGAATCTTCTTGGTCTGTCTCTTCTCTCCCATGGCATCTTCTTCTTCACTAAGCTTTTCTCTTGCTCCCATTTTCATTCAAGTAGGGTCTGCGTTTGCCCGTTTGACAGAGCTCCAGCACAGCAGATCCTGTACCACTTCTATCCCAGCTGTGTTTACATTGGGCCATTCCCATTAAGTTGCAAGGCTGATGAACGGCTGTCAGTTCTTGACAACATATTAGAAGAAAATAGTCACACTGTACTGGGACTTTCAAGTGCAAGGAAGCGAAGATGCCGAAACTGCAATTGGGAAAATGTCTGGCAGGGACATTGATTATGAATTTAAATTATTTGCATTAAAAAATTGAACTGAAAGGGGGATCATGCTTGTGCAGTATTGACTATAGAGTTGCAAAAAAAAAAAAAATACCCACACAAGAAATTGCAGATATTGGTAGCTGCCGTGGGGCATAATCTCACTATTCCTGATTGCTTGTTAAACACAACATTTTTCACTCATGTAAAGTGATAACTGGTCGATAATTGTGCACTTGTACTCAGTCCAAACTAAATGAGGCTGCCACGTACAGGAAATCCATTAATTAATTTGACTTTCAATGTACCATCTTTAAAAGGGCATAGGATTAAGGGGGAAAAATGAATTAGCGTTTGCAATAGAATGAATTGGGAATCATGAATGAGGGGCTGGACTTCTGAAGAACAGAAAGCAGAATCTTTGTGAGCCATCAGCAAATGGCATAGCTCAGTGGTATTCAGCAAGTGGCCTAGCTCATAGCTACTCTGGCTATGTTTTGCAAACCACACACACACAAAAAGGATTTTGAGCCACTAGTGGGCCATGGACTCACAGTTTGGGAACCGATGGTGTAACGTACAGTGAAAAAAGTTGGAACTTGCCAACATTCCCATTGGGTTCTAGTTTTGAAGTCCATACTTTGCTATGACAAGAGCCCCATTTGTCAGGAACATGCTGGAGAAATTCCCTTACCAATCCATCAGAAATGGTCACAAAGGTCTCAAAATGCAGCTGCCTTTGCCATGGAACTAATTACTAGCGCTCTCTCTCTCTCTCTCTCTCTCTCTCTCTCTCTCTCTCTCTCTCTCCCTCTCCCCCCCCCACACACACACACAAGACCAATACGAATTCAGGAAGGGTATTTATAGTTTGAGTCATCCCAGACCGTTCTCAAGATGGCCATATGGAAAAACAGACCTGCCACGATACTGCCTCGGGTTCTCTCAGTTGAGTCACCCCTGCATGTCAAAATGGCAGACAGGCATCGCACACAGCCAGGGGGCAGGTTGGCACCACCGCAATGAGACCGTCAAGATAATTGTCGACTGGCCTCATGTCACTGTACAAGGAAAGCCAGGCCAGGGAATCTGCGAAAGCTCGCGGATTGTACGGCTCTCACAAACAGGGCGATATTAATTTTGTTTTAATATTTCTACCGTCCGTGGGTTCTATTTCCTGTGCCAGCGTGAAGCGGCACTGCATGGCTCACATCCAATTCATCATTTTGGCCTGACTCATTAATCTCTGCCGCACACTTCGAAAGATATCCCAGATTCTTAATGGCTCTATCGTGCAATGTGCAACAAGGGCTTTCTCGCTTCAATTCCTCTTGCGTACCTGGGAAGGGCTCTATGCTGGCAACCAGATTTATGGTGGAGGCTTCAGTATGTTCAGAAGCCAGAAGTCCTCTCCAAACCTTGCAGGGCTGTCAGTCATCCTGGCTGGAGGAGAACATTCCCCAAATTGGGATTAGCAAGGAAGAGCAGAAAGGAGGAAAATGGTTGAGCCGTATCTAACAAGAGGAACTTACAGTCCATTCTTGTTATCCTTTAGGGTTAGGTTCCTTGAAACTCTAGTGCAGTGGTTCTCAAACTTTTGAGCACCAGGAACCACTTTTTAGAAGGACAATCTGTCTAGGACCCACCGGAAGTGATGTCATGGCCAGAAGTGATGTCATTGTGACTCCAGAGCCTGCTGCTTTCCTGAGAACGCAGCAAGAAGTTGGTTCATTTTCAATTATTTTCCAATAGCAACATGAATCAGGAAGGGGAAGAAACCAATTTACAACCTTGACACAGGAAAAATCACCACCACACACACTCCCCCTTTCCAGTGGCCCATCTTCCCCTATTTTAATATGGCTGCTCTAGGTTTTTTGGCGACCCACCTGAAATTGGCTCTCGACCCACTGCTGTGTCCCAACTCACAGTTTGGGAACAACTGCTCCAAACTCTGGCCAGTGGGTTGGATCTGGTCCCTCCTAGATCCTTTACAGTGGACTCGGTTTTCTGTATTGCTGTTTCTAGCAGCTGATGCTGTGTAGGCAGGTTGACCTGAGTCGGTTCATCTTGAGAATGGGCATCTTCATATTTCCAGAGAAGGCTGCAGGAAGGGCCTCTAAGCATGACCTAAGGCTCATCTGAACCTTTTCACACCACATCAGATCATTGGTCCAGCCAGTTCTGTCCTGTCTACTTTAATAATAATAATAATAATAATAATAATAATAATAATAATAATAATAATAATAAT
>JAJKFI010037766.1:8677-36306 GCA_029204185.1 Lerista edwardsae
AAGAAGAGCCTTTCCTGCCTTTGTATTATTAGCAGAAATGCGGTTAGGAATATTTATATACTGCTTTTGAACTAAGAGTCGTTCACAAAGTGGTTTCCATCGCATCAGAACGTAAGAACCTCAGAAGAGCCCCGCTGGATGAGGCCAAGGGGGGGGGGCTCTAGTCCAGCTTCCTGCATCTCACAGTGGCGGACCAGATGCCTCGCAGAGTACGCAAGACAGCCAGATGCCTGCATCCTGCTGCCACTCCCCTGCATCTGGCATTCAGAGCCGGCCGACTTCTGAACCCAGGAGTTTTGCACACACCCATCGTGACCCGTATGTAGCCTGCGATGCACTTTTCCTCCAGAAATCTGCCCAATCCCCTTTTAAAAGGCATCCAGGCCAGATGCTGGCACCGCCTCCTGTGGCAAGGAGTTCCACAGGTGAATTACATAAATAGTTGTTGTAGCAGCAGCAGCAGCAGCAGCGATCTGTACATAACCACATCACAAAGCAGTTTACTTGGCAAAATAGAACAGGAGACGTTCCCTGCCTGGCCCCACTAAGCAGCTTCACATGCAAAACAAACAAAAAAAGGGGGAAGAAGAGACACCAGCAACAGCCCAGGTTCCAGCACTGAGTTCCAGTTCCACCAAGGGCCACCACCCACTGGTCTCATGCGGAGCAGGGGTGGGGGCAGTGATGTCATTCAGGGGGAACGGACCAGAACGGGCGTTCCGCATCCTAACGGGCTCCGTGGCTGGTTCCGGGTTCCCGACAAGTGCCGATCAAAAGTGAGTGCCTGTTCCTAAATCATTTGAATGACACCACTGGGTGGGGGGGGGTAGTGTTCATTTGAGGGCTGGGAAGAAGTGGGGCTTGAAGGAAGGGAAGGCCTTTGGCCAGGAGGACTCCCCACCTCAAGGACACGGTTCTGCCTGCTGTCCCCTTGGCCGCCCCTACTCCTGAGTCAGCTTCTCTTTGAAGTCCCTTCCTTGCCTTCAGGAAGTGCCTGGGCCATTTCCCCTAGGCCTGGGACCTCCCAATTGCTGGGGGGGGGGGGCAGAATATCGCCCCAGGTACCACACACAAGGTCACACCACAGTGGACCTGCGGGGGGAAAAGTGGCCTTCTCAGACCTACCATTGGCCTTAGAAAGATGCTTCTGGTTTTTGTGGCCTGCTGAGACACCCTAACCACCCCACAGAGGTTGCGACCCACAGGCCGAAGAACAGTCATCGGGGGAGTCTTGAAACAAGGAGCAACCGGAACACACTTCTATCCCGTCTCCCACTGCAACTTTCTGCTCCTCTGCCACCCTCATGTCATCTTTGCAGGCAGAAGGCACTGCCTGAGCTGACGGCCGCAGGGGCTATCTGCCAGCTGCTCACTCCCACTGCCAGCTGCTTGACCCCACTGGCCAAGAAAGAGGAAGGGTGGCAGAGACACTCTAGCCTGCCACTCTCTTCTTCTCCCACCACCACACGTCCTCGTCCTCTTCCTCGAGCAGGAGAGGCAGAGGCCGGCACCTCTCAAGGGAGGGAGGGCAGTGTTGGCAGGCTGCCTCAGGCACCAGAGACTGGCCCTGTGTAGCCACACACACACACACACACACACACACACACACACACACACACACACACACACACAGAGCAGCTTCCCAGCTGGAATAAAGGAAAGGAAAAGCGTGCTTGGGCCGCCTCGTGCTTTTTAGTGCTATCCATCATGACTTCAGTTCTCTTGCTCCAGTTGCCAGCTCTCTCCTCCTCTCTGGGCTGAACCGCATTTGCCACGAGGCTGTTCATCCGTCCACCCCACTTGGAGAGATCCATCGGAAGCACTCCATGCAGCCCAGTGTTTCTCAAACTGTGGGTCAGGACGCACTAGGTGGGTCCCCATTCATTTCAAATTGTATTTTATTTTTGCTACATTAGACTTGGATTTATATTAGTATATTAAATTAGATGTACTATATTAGATAAGGGATGTGTTGTTCTTGGAAGATAGAACATTCTGTAAATTGTAAAAACCTTCGGGTTTGTGAGAAAGTCTGCCTATGTAAACGGCCTTGAGTTCAATCATTAGAGAAATCTAGTGATCTTAAGAAAGGCGGTATATAAATAAATGTAAAAAAAAAATAAAAAAATGTGGTGGCGCAGCAGGTTAAACCGCTGCTGCTGGGTTTTTTTGACCAGAAGGTTGGGAGTTCAAGACCATGTGACAGAGTGAGCTCCCGTTGCTTGTCCCAGCTCCTGCCAACCTAGCAGCTCGAAAGCACCTAAAAATGCCAGTAGATAAATAGGGACCACTTTAGTGGGAAGGTCACAGTGTTCTGTGCACTACGGAGTATACTCATGCTGGCCACATGACCACGGAGGCTTGTTCTTAGACAAACACTGGCTCTTCGGAGATGAGCAACACCCCCTACAGTTGGTCACGACTAGACCTTTCGGTCCTGGGGAAACCTTTACCCTTTACTATACTAGATGTGACTGCATTTGGCAACATGTTGCAGATCTGTACTTTTAACAGGCTACTGTGCATAAGCTTTTAACAATGATAGTCAACGGGGCTTACTCCTACGTAAGTGTGGACAGGATTGCAGCCTTTGGGATGTTTGGAGAATGTTTTCAAAAAACAGATGAGCAACTATTTGGGAGGGTTAGGAGGGTTCTTTATGTTAAATAAAAGTTTATTGTAAACCTTTAATTTACTTATATGATTTTGTTGAACGGGGTTGTTAAAATTTTTTCCTGCTTGACTATGTCACTTCAGGCCATGACATCATTTCCAAGTTAATGACATCACTTCCAGTGCGTCCAGTGCTAAAACGTTTGAGAACCACCGATATACAACCCAATCATACTGCACTGGAACATGCCGGCCAGAAGCCCTGCGCAGTGTAAGAGGCAGCTGGATGCTGCCTCGGGGTATTTTCTCCTTATGCTGGGGGTAAGCCCAGCAGCCCCAATAGGGCTTCTCTGATCGGCACCAGCAAAATCACTGGCAAAAGCGGGGAGGCCCTCACAAGGCCAGCATAAGTGCTCCGCTCCATCCCACCCCACACTAGCTGAACTTGGCTGGCTTTACCTGCAGGTTGCTATGGGGTAGGCAAGTGGGCATCCTCACGCCAGCATGGCCTGCAGTTGAGTGGTGCAGACGAGCCCCTTTGGCCAGCACTAGTGACATGCGCCAGCCATGCTACCAGTCAGGACGGTGCTCACAGTCTGTTTGGGGTTTTGCCCTCTGCAGATGCAGCCGTCTCGCTGCTTGCCTCAGGCCCTTCCTTCCAGGACCCCTCGACCACCTCGAGAACCCCCCCCCCACCTCATACCTCAGAGCTACCAGGTTGGACTCAGCCACTTCTGTCCAAAGCCATTTGAGAGTCTGTACATGGGTCGGGAGACCAGCCTTTCTCAAAGCGTGATCCTAGCAGCCCTGGGATTCCCCGAGACCCCTTCAGGGGCTCCCTGAACACACCAGGAGTGGCCACCGTTTGCCTGCTGCGAGCTTGCTTTACTCCCCCCTCCCTCCCTCACAGCCTCTCCTGCTTGTGGCTTCCTCATTCCCCTCCTCTTCTGGCTCTTCGCCAATGTTGGGTGTTGCCCTCACTACCCTGCCACTCTGTGCATGCTCTGGCACTCTTCACCTTTGTGCCAGGAGGGCCACGGGAATTCGGGTCTGAGGCATGGGCTGCCGCCCAGCATCCCCCCCGCTGCTGCCCTTTTGAGGCTGGCAGCGACACCATCTGACCAATGGGCTGGGTTTGGGCTCCTCATCCGCCCCCCCCCTCTGCTGCCCCTTGGTGCAGCTCCCCCTCTGCTTTGCTCCCCCTCACTGCCTCCTTGCAAAAGTGCTGTTGCCATGGCATTCTCTGCCCCGCCTCTTCTTCTAATTGGCCTGGAAGCACAGATGCGGTAGATCATCGCAAGCTGATTGGCCGTCAGCACTGGGCAGCGAAGAAAGCAGCTTGTAAGCACAGGACGCAACGGTGGCCACGAGATGACCCCCACCTCACGTGCCCAAGGAACAGTCCTCCCTGCATGAGGCCCTGAAGCAGTAATGGCGAACGTATGACACATGTGTCAAAGGGAACACGCCACAACGTCTGGGGCAACACGTCAGCATTCGCCAACACCTGACAAAAAAAACAAAATTTCACTCATTTTTCATTTTTGTAATTATCTGATTTTTTTTATGCAATACGTTGCACCACACATGACTGGATTGTATATTTGGTTTACATCAGTGTTATTCAAACTGTGGGTCAGGACCCATTTGGTGGGTCACGACCTGATGCCAGGTGAGTCGCGGAAAGCTGGGAGCAGCCATTTTGGAAACTGCAGCCCTTACTCCTGCTATATTCCTTTTGTGTTAACAGTTTGCATTTTCAAGTGAAAATGAGTTTCAAGTGAGGGTTTTTCTTTTACATTTTGTTTTTAGTTCAGTGCTTTTACATATTTTGTCCTAATGTTGCTTTTTGTCAGGGATGTTTCGTGGTTGTACCATTGCTACAATCCAAGAATGCCAATCTACATTTCAGGAGTGTCATTTTATGTTATGACAGCACTTCCTGCTTGATGATGTCACTTCCTGCCACGACATCACTTCCAGGTCAATGACATCACTTCCGGGGGTTCCCGACGCGAGTGCCATTCTAAAAATTGGGTCCTGGTCTAAAAAGTTTGAATACCCTTGGTTTATATAAATGAATATAAGGAGTAGTTTCTCTTTTGTTTGGAAGGGAAGTTGGCATGCCAGCAGAGCCAAGTTAAGCATTTTCCAAAGGTCCACCATCACTGCCCTAGAGAGAGAGCTCCCCCCACCAACGCAAACAATTCTGAGCTAAGCAAGCCCTCCCCCAAGAGGCACTTGAGAACACCTTAACCCCAGCCAGGTCCTTAACCAGGGACAGCACGAAGGAGGCCTACAGGAGCTCCAATCGAAGGGCCCCTCTACTCCAGCCACGCTCCGTGAAGCTCTACCAGACCCTCACTTTTCTGGTAGGCGTTGCCCAGGGAAGGACACCCCTGCTCTCTCTTGAAGGGCCAGAGTGGAAGACAGTGTGATCAACCCCCGACGTCCCCCCCCCCTTACCCAACTTGGGCATAAAGGAGGCGGGAAGTCCGGCATTGTGGAGCCGGCCTCAAAAGACTCAGCTTTCCTGGGGACCCCCAGCTGGTGTGTTCAGGCTGGATCGTGACCCCTTGTCCACTCACTTTCTGCAGGGACATCGCACTGTATTTTCATCCAGCCGTTGAGCACTGGCGCTTTCCACAAAGGGCAATAATCATGACACAGTTGGCACAGAAAAATCTGGCACTACAGAGGGAAAGAGCACCTTGGAAAGCCAGGGCAGAATCCTCGCCCCTTTAGCTTCACAGGCACGCAAGGCAGTGACAGCTGGTCACTGAAGCACAGACACCTGGGGCTCAGTCCCCATTACAAAAAGGAGGCCCAGACGGCTGAAGCAGCTCTTTAAGGCAGCAGGTGGCGCCAGAGAGCAAGGGAGAGGCTTGGCGAAGGATTCAGGGTGGGTGGAGGGGGGGGCATAAGTTGAGCTCACCCAATGAGAGGCTAATAGAATGTGGGGGGGGGGGAGTGTGAAAGTGCCACACAATGAGTCACTGGCCAATACCTGGCTGCCAACATTTTCCCTGCTGTCCCGCCCCCTAATTCCTAAGCTCTAAGTGCGAACTGGCATCAATTGTACGCATTTGGGTGGGGAGATTGTGAGAACAGAGCAGTACAGCTCCAGCCTGCCTGCCTGCCCCTTTTCCCCATGGGAGGAAGCACAACCTGCTCGCAGATCCCACCCATTTCACATGCCAGAGTCAGATTTCACAGCAGGGTCCCGCTAATGACTGTGGCTTGGGCTAGATGTGCAAGGCCAGCCTGAAGGTCCCGTCTCAACAGACTGCGGCCGTGCAGAACGAACGTAAGGACATAAGAAGAGCCCCGCTGGATCAGGCCAAAGGCCCACCTAGTCCAGCTTCCTGTATCTCACAGCGGCCCACCAGGTGCCCCAGGGAGGCAGGAGACAACAAGATGCTTGCATCCTGTGGCCACTCCCTTGCGCCCGGTACTCTGAAGTAGCCCTCCACCTTTGTAAGGAGGTTGCACAATCCATCATGGCTTACAGCCCACGATGGACTTTTCTTCCAGAAATCTGCCCAGTCCCCTCTTAAAGGCATCCAGGCCAGATGCCATCACCACCTGCTGTGGCAAGGAGTTCCACAGATTAACTACCCGCTGGGTAAAAAAAAGTACTCCCTTTTATCTGTTTTAACTCTCCCAACCCTCAGTTTTAGTGGATGCCCCCTGGAGTTTCTCACCCAGCCAGGAGGCCTGTCCTGTCTGCAGGCTCCTCTTGAGCAGGCCACAATCCGCAGAAGCAGTGCAGAGTCAGGCTTCTAGGCAGCGTCCTATGAGCACCACACAAGCCCCCCCCCCCCCGCCAAGATCCTTGGGCCACAGACGAGGCTGCTTGGACCAGCAGGATGGGCCACCAACACCCATGCAGGCCTTTTCCTCCGACTGTTCTGTTCACTCAGATCAAGACACATCTCAAACTGCCACTGCTGGTCTGCAGCAGTGCACCCCCCCCCCCGGGTCCGGTGTGATGGGGGGGTTCGGACCGCCAATCTGGGGGGGCCCCCCGCCCCCGCCCCCCAAATGGAAGAGGGGACACAGAGCAGGAGTGGGTATGTGGGGGGGGGGCTGCCACTCTAGCCCTCCCCTCTCCTCCCCACCCTTCCTGCCTGCCCTTCTTCGACGTGTGGGGCGTCATCGGACCTGCTGCCCGCCTCAGGCCCCAGAACATCTCGAGGGGAGCCGGGCAAGGGCTGCCGCCTTTTCCTTTCCCACTTCTTCATGCCGCTCTCACTCACTCCTGTCCTGCCCTCACAGCCCTGTGGGGCAAGCGAGGGTGAGGTCACCCCGGAGGCTGCCTGGCCCTTTCATGCCCACACTGAGGTCTGGAAGCGAGTCTTTGAGCCCGCCGGCAGGGGCTTCTTGGTCTACACGAGCAGCAGAGCCCCCCAGAGACCGCCCAGCCCCGCTTCCTGCCTCTCAGTGACCCCCCAGATGCCTCTGCGGCATGCACAGAAGTCTGCACCCAACTGCCACCCCTTCGCCTCTGGCATTCAGAGATGGGGGGGCCCTCTAAAACCCAGAGCCTGCCTGCAGCCATCACGGCTCGCAACCTCCCTCCATCCTCCATCTCCTTTAAAGGCCTCCAGGCCAAGGGCCATCACTGCACCCTGTGGCAATGAGTTCCACAGATCAATTACAAGCTGGAAAAAGAAAAACTTGCTCTTCTTTTGTCCGTTCTCTTGGCACTGCCACTCGCTCCTGGCTTCGTTATGCCGAGACCAGCCAGTCACTTGTTCACTGCAGACTTAACGTATTCCTGACAGGAACACTGAACTCCCACGGGAAACCTCCAAGTGCACGCACACACACTGCTGGGGACCTTGTAGCCATCACACCGCACCGGCTTGGATGAGTCGGTTTCTGGACAGCGTCCCCAAGCTGGCCTCGGCAAGCCCAGGCGACACAAGAGGGCAGGCAGAAGCACCAGCCCCCTGCCACGCTCTGGCCACGGCTGGCTCTTGGGCAAGCCCCCGCCCCACCTGGCCCAGGCGAAGGGGAGTCCGAGGGGCCCAGTCCAGGCCTGCCCCCGCTGCGGATCAGCCAAGCAGCAGGAAACGCTCCAGCCCTCCCAGGTCCCCACAGGGCGCTTGTTCCTCTGGACCAGCGCTGGACGAGGGCTGTCTTTGCCCCAGCGCGAGTGGAGTCGGCCTGCCTTGTGCCCGGAGGCCCCCGACGCAGCGGAGGAGATCCGAGGCAGGCGCAGCTGGAAGCCCCAGCCCCAGGACACGGCCGCTAAGCGACGACAGCCCCCCCCCCGTTTCCACATTCCCCCCTTTGGCTCAGGGGCTGCTCCTTTCAGGCCAGAGATAAGGCCTGCTGCTCAGGGCTGAGGCTACCAAGGGCAGGAATTGGGCACACAGAGACGGGTCGGGGGGGGGAGGAGAATCAGGCTGGGTGGCGCCCCATGCCATTTGCACACCGAGGGAAGCCCAGCACTTGGGACTGCTCCGGAAGGGGGCTGGAGAGAGGCGCACCTCTGGGAGGGAGCCAAGTGCGCCCGGGCCCAGGTCAGGGGCTGCAGGCCCAGCTCCCTCCCCCTCCCCCGCGCAGGATTCACAGAGCAGCAGGACGCCCCAGCCTGCCACCGCCAGAGAGGCCACCGCGAGGGCAGAGCGCCCCATGGCCTGAAGCCAGGCTCCCCAGTGGCTGAAGGTGCCCTGGAAAGGCCCCGGGGCCAAAGCCTGGGGGGCGAGGGGGGCCCACTTAGCCGGGCCGGGGGGGGAGTTCTCTGGGCAAAGGAAGCGCACACAGCGACCAGACCGCCAGAAGCACTTTAATGTTCCTTCCGCAAGGAGGGGACGGCCAGCCCTCCTCCCGCCCCAGCCAGGCCAGCGATGCGCGGACGAGGCGGGAGAAGGCAGGAAATACTGCGCAGTAGAAAAGGAATCCCTGATCACAAATACAGAGAATGGGGCCTGAGCCCCCCCCCCCAGGCAGGCCTGGGGCCTCCGGGGCGGGGCCTAGACGTAGGGCCGGGGGGGGCGCATCTTCCAGCGCTTGGACCTCACCCGGAAGAAGAAGTACATGATCATCAGGAAGAGGGAGGAGGCCACGTAGAGGACGATGCAGAGGCTCATGTCCAGGCTGGAGAAGCCCCCGCCCAGGAAGGAGACGGCCCTCCTCCGCTCCGCCTCCTCCTCCTCCACGCCGGCCCTCGGCCCCGGCTGCTCCCCCCCCAGGGCTGCCCTTGGCTCTCGGCGGGGGGGCCAGCAGCTTGTCCTCGGGCCGCCCGCTCTGCTGCTTCTTCGCGGACGGGGCCCCCCCCTCGCCCGGCCGCTCTCGCTCCTCGGAGCCCCCCTGGTCCTCCGCAGGGCTCTGCAGGACGTTGCCGCGGCCGTAGTGCTGCTTCAGGAACTGCAGCACTTGGGCCTCGTTCCAGGCGTGCAGCCCCCGCGACTCCTCGTGGCAGGCGGGACAGGCGCCGGGAGGGGGCCACTGGACCTTGGGGAACCGGGGATCTTCACTCAGGTCGCCTGAAGAGGAAGAAGAGGAGGAAGAGGAAGATCCCGGCGTGAGGCTCAGGCCGGCACGCATCCAGGCAGGGCTTCTCAACCGGGCCCGACGCAGCCCCGAGAAGAGGGCACACACGTTCCCCCCCCTCGAGGAGGCCTCCCCATCACAGGGCGCATCGCGTGCCCCCTCGGCACGGCTTCAGCAGGGCTGGGAAGCTGGGCAGGATCGGGCCTAAAGCGCAGTGCTCAGTGGCTCACCAAGGAGACCACCACAGGCAACAGCCCCCCCCCTCCCTGTCCTTGTCATGCTATTCAGCTCTGGAGTTTCCCGTATTAGTTCTTCTGCCCAGGCAACACCGGGGGGGGCACAGGGCCCCCTTCTCCGACAACCCTGCACCACTTGAAGAAGCGCACCCACGGACGGGCATCTCTGGGACCCCAGAGGACGTGTGCCCGGTTCCCTGCTTGCCTCACCAGTGACCCCGCATGACACGCGGCTGCAGCACTCCTCCTCCTGATCCGCCTGGGGCCACCGTGAGCTGCCCTGAAGGATGGACTCAAAAGCCACGGGAAGACCCTGGCGGCCACCTCTGGCCCGCAGCAGCGCACACAGACTTCCGCACTCGTCTGTGGAGCTCACAGGACGCAGCCAGTTGTCGACTCAACTGGGCCCCAGTTACATAAAAGCCAAGAGCCCGATGCTCCCCCCCCCCCCGCGAGCATCATGGGGCCACTCTACTGACTGCAAATGCTCAGGCTGGCTGGAACCTGCTCTCAGAAGCCTGCAGCCCATGCCTAAAAACCGGGGGGCACTTCATCGCTGCCACTCAAATGGCAAAGGGGGCGGGGTGTGTTTTTTTTCATTTCTCACGGGAAATGTCCGTGCGGGAACATTCAGCGCAACTGCCGAGGCTTGACGGCAGGCAGCCAAAGGGGAGAACCACACTGGGAACGCGACGTCTGGGCCTGAGGATTGGCGGACCAAAAGAATACTGTATATTTGTTTTAAAAAAACCCATTGAAAAAATGGTGGTTCAGACGGGCCTGCTCATGTAAGCCACCTTGGGCATTCGCTTCGGCATGGGAAGGGCAGGGTATAGATCTCTCAAATCAGCCAACCACCCATACCTGCCAGCCGGGCGTTGACCACGTTGTGCTTCTCCCAGAGCCACAGAACGGCCTCGTCCGGGGTCTTCACCCGGTCCAGGGACTCGCGGGCCATCTCCTCGAAGTGCTGGGCGCAGGCCCGGCAGCCGAAGAAGTCCCGGACGTAGCTCCGCATGACCTGCAGGACGGCCCCAGGGTCGTCTCCAAGGCCTGCAAGAAGAAGAAGCGAGAGTCCAGCCCTGGCAAGCCCAAGCGAGCCGCGGAGCGCGTCCCCTGGGCTCTGCGTCCAGGCCAGTGGCCGGCCGTGCAGCAGCAGCAGCAGCAGCAGCTCTGGGGGCAGGGGAGGAGCCTCCTGCGCTGGCCCTGAGGACCACACGACTGCAGGATCCGGACCAGGGCTGGCCGGCAAGCACCGCGGGCCACGCACGCACACCCCGACAAGCCCTCGCCTGCGCTGCTTCTGCACTCCCTGAACAACCAGTGACCCAGGAAAGCCAGTTCGGGGCAGAAGAGCACCTGCAACACACTGCGAGTTCTCTGCAGGTTCTCTGCGGGAACGTTGCAGGCTAAGAGCGCAATCCAGAGGTGTCATCCAGGCGGAACAGCCCAGAACTCCGTTCCGCTAGTTATGCGGAGGGTCCGGGCCGCACTGCCGCTCCGGAGGACGGGTGAGCTGCTGCTGGGCCCACCCGCCCTCCCTTGTGTCCAGAATCGCTCTAAAATGGAGCGATTCCGGCGCAGTGAGGCTTGGGGAGGCGTTGCAGCCCTCCGCCATAGGCGTGGAGGGCTGTCAATCATCCGAGCGTTCCAGTAGTTGGCGCGCTCGGATGACATCACTGGCACAATCCTAACTGGAGTTGGACCAGCACAAGCCAAACCAGCAAACTTTGGCCAGCACCAGGGCCACCGTAAGCGCGTTTGGCCCCCCCCCCTCTGAGTCAGGGAGGATGGTGCACGTCTGTCCGCTGGCCTCTCTGACTCAGAGTGGT
This sequence comes from Lerista edwardsae, assembly GCA_029204185.1. NCBI lineage: Eukaryota > Metazoa > Chordata > Lepidosauria > Squamata > Scincidae > Lerista > Lerista edwardsae. Next base: position 19,863 of record JAJKFI010037766.1, read on the forward strand.
CCAAACACACTTTACGGTGGCCCTTGTGCTGGCCAAACTTTGCTGGCTTAGCTTATGCTGGCCTAACTCAGTTTAGGATTGTGCCCTAAGTTACACTCTTTGGCCCAAAGACCCCGGGGAGCCACACTGGAGCCAAAGCCTTCGAGGGAGTCTCGTGGAGGTGACCAATCCCTGCCCTGCCTCCCTCCCGTGAAAGAGGAAGCCGCCCACCGGCCGTGGTGTCTGTGCCCAGGCCTGCCTCTTCCTGAACAGCTGCCGCTGCCTCGCTGTGGCATAATCTCCCCTTTTCCTTCCCTCGCAGAAACTGCTACAATTCAGGGTAACCCTAATCTTTAAAGTGGGCAAGAACCATAAAACCCCACCTGTGGCTGGAAGGATTAGGGGGCAAATCAGGCTTTTTAGTAGATGGGATTTAAAACAAGCAATAAGGAGAGGAAAACCTCCCAAGACATAATCCGGCAGCCCTCGGGGATGACCCAATTCTTTCACCATAAGACGTGATCATCAGAAATATGGCCTGGTTTAAACGGACGGCTAAGTGTGCTGAAGGGGCCCCCCCCCCCCCCGCCCCACGAGTTCTGCACAAGGACACTTTAAACTTCCAACCTTGGCTCAACACGCAGCAACAGGGCATGAACCGGCAATCCAGAGTCAGAATTCTGCCGTCGTTCAGCCCCAGGATGCCCGGGAAGCCTCTGCAGAGAAGCCGAAAGCCAAGCTCCAGAGAGGCCTGTCCAGCCGGCAGCAGTTCTCACAGGCTCCAAGTCGAGCGTCTCCCAGCAGGAGAGAAGGGCAACATGACCCCGAGAGACACCCCAGGCACACGCGTGCCCCCCCCCACCTCCAGGGGCCACAGAGCGTCAGGGATGCTCCAGGTCCGACTCGAGACCGTGAACTGCTCTTCAGCACGCGACCGACAGAGGGGGAAGGAGGCAGGCAGCAGGACAAGAAGGGGGAAGATCCCCAGGACTCCCAGAGGCCTCCCTCCACAGGCTCCCTCTTATCTGCCCAGGGAGTTTCTCGTGCAGAAGGCCTGGACGAGCCACGAGTAAGCAAGGGGAGAGCTCGTTGCTGCTTCTAGTTTTGGAGGGGAAGGAGGGCAGAAAGATTTCGCCACCCCCCAACTCGCACTTACACGCAGGACTCTTGTGGGCCAGATGCCAGGCAGGGCAAACTGCTTCAAGTGACCTTCAGTTACGTAAGATCATAAGAAGAGCCAAAGGCCCACCTGGTCCAGCTTCCCACCAGATGCCCACTCAGGGAATACATATGTAGGTATGTGCATCTCGTTGCCACTCCCCTGCATCTGGCACTCCGAGGTAGCCTAACTCTAAAGTAAGGAGGTCGAGGAAGCATCAACTTCCGGAATCCGAGACGTTAAAACACTTACTCTCTACTAGTGAGCCAAACCTGTGGGGAAAGGGAGCTGCCTTTCTGCACCAAGCAGTGAAGAGCAGCTGGTCACGATGGGGTCGGGGGGGGGGCTGGATTTCTATCTTATGGTTAAACTTGTATTGTATATATAAGTATGTATGTTTGTATATATGCCAATAAAAGTTCTATGATATGGTAAGGCAGAGCGCCGACGAATAGATGCTTTCAAATTATGGTGCTGGAGAAGACTCTTGAGAGTCCCCTGGACTGCCAGGAGACCCAATCGGTCCATCCTCCAGGAAGTCAAGCCTGACTGCTCTCTGGAAGGACAAATCCTGAAGCTGAAGCTCAAGTACTTTGGCCACCTGATGAGAAGAGAGGACTCTGTAGAAAAGACCCTCCTACTGGGAAAGATTGAAGGCCAAAGGAGAAGGGGGCGGCAGAGGGTGAGATGGTTAGAGAGTGTCACCAAAGCAATGAACATGAAATTGGGCGAACTCCGGGAGCTACCGGAGGACAGGGAGGCCTGGCGTGCTGTGGTCCAGCGGGGTCGCGAAGAGTCGGGCACGACTTAGCGACTGAACAACAACAACAACATGGTAAGTTTGTTGCACTAACCAACATGGTTTCCGGTCAAGAGGCAGAGATCCCCTCTGGCTCCCACCTGCAGGCACATTTCACGGTGCCCCAGTTTGTGTGGTGTGCAAAACGGCCCTCAGCACGTACCTGCCAGAGGAGGGAGGCAGGCAGGCGCCGTGACCATGTGGGTGCAGGAAAGAAGGGGGTGGGAATCCTGGGGACACCAGCACTGTCCAACAGACTGGAATGAGCTGCCTCCAGCTGGCCGGCGGGGGGGGCAGCTCAGGGGCTGGGCCTTGCCTGGTTTGCGAAAGGCGCCAACTCACTTCCCGGCAGCACCTCCAGGCAGGTGGGGAAAGACCCTCTGAGTGGCGCAGGGGAGGGCTGCTTCCGATGCCCAGCTGGACTCCGCCCTCCCACGCCCTCTACGGCCTCCTACCTGTGCCCTGCAAGGCCCCCGGCTGGGCCGCCGCCTGCACCGTCAGCACGTGGAAGAGCTCCCAGAAGGCACAGGTGTAGCCGCGCAGCTCCGGCCGACTGCCCCGGCACCCCCGCCACTGGACGCGGCTGGGGAGGAAGAGCCCGGAGATCTGGAAGGGGCAAAACGGACACAGAACTGCCCACCTGCAACGGACTCGACTGGCGACGAGGCCGGGCTTACGCGAAAGGAGTGGGCCGGCACTTGGAAACAAAGCCCTGCATTATTTTTTTTTAAGATTGTGAGCCCTTTTGGGGACCGGAAGCCATTTAAATGTATTATTATAGGCCTGTAATATAATACAGTGGGGACGTGGTGGCGCAGCGAATTAATCCGCTGTCGCTGGGCTTTCGACCGCAAGGTTGGGAGTTCGAGACTGCGTGACGGAGTGAGCTCCCGTTGCTTGTCCCAGCTCCTGCCAACCTAGCAGTTCGAAAGCACCTAAAATGCAAGTAGATAAATAGGAACCACTTTGGTGGGAAGGTAACGGTGTTCCGTGCGCTACGGCGTAGAATCATGCTGGCCACCATGATCGGACAAAAACGCCGGCTCACAGGCTTTGAAACGGAGATGAGCACCGCCCCCTACAGTCGGTCACGACTAGACCATTCGGTCGTGGGGAAACCTTTACCTTTCCCTTATAGGCCTGTAAACCGCTTTGTGTTGAAAAGCGGTATATAAATACTATTGATCTTGTTACTGTTTGACAACAGGAAAGAGCTCACAAGGCAGTTTACTTAGCAAAACAAAACAAAACGAAAAGGTGGCTTCCGGTCCTAAGAGAGCTTGCAGTCTTAAGACAGCAAGAGACACCCTGCAGGGGGGGAACAGGAACCGCTGCCAGATTCCGGACTGCTCCAGGGGCCTCTTTGTCCAGCGGAGACTTTCCCACGGGGTCCTCACGCGCCCATCCCCACAGCCAAGAGAGGGCCTGGCCCCTGGGGGGCACCCCAAGGAACACGTATATCTTAAAGGTCGGCGGCCGGCACCGCCCCCCCCCCGCAGCCTGTGCTGTGGAGGCTGCTGGCTCACCCGCATCCTGTTGTTGAGCAGGTCCAGGACGGCGTCGTAGGGGATCTTCTCCAGCGGGAGGCTCACCAGCCACACCTGCAGGGTCTCCAGCAACTTGGCGACAGCCTGACGGCCGGGAAAAAGCTGCGGGGGGGGGGGGGAAGAAGACCCACGTGAGCCACACCTGCCTGCTCTGCTCTGCTCTGCTCTCACTCACAGGCACAGCCACAGCGGTGCTCTGCAGCCTCCCTCGGGGAAGCCGGACCCTCCCAGGACGGAGAAAAGGGGGGCTTCGGGGGCACAAGCTGCACCGCGACACTCCCAGAGCAGGACTGGCTGCAGACCCAGGACGAGAGAGGAGTCTGTCCTTTGCGAAGGCTGTGAGCCCCCCACGGAATTACCGTATTTCTCCAAGTATACGACGCACCTTTTCCCCAAAAAACCGGGGGCTAAAAATCGGGTGCGTCTTATTCAAGGGGTGTGCCGGGCAGTGCTGTGTTCTCCATGCTCCCGCTTGCCTTAAAGAGCCGGTGGGAGCGCGGAGAAGGGAGGGCAGCGTTCCCGCCGGCTCTTTAAGGCAATTGGAAGCACGGAGAACGCAGCCTTCTCCGTGCTCCCGCTTGCCTTAAAGAGCAGCCGGCCCCAAAAATGTATTTTTCAAATTTCTGGCCCCAAAATTAAGGTGCGTCTTATACTTCGGTGCGCCTTATACTTGGGGAAATACGGTAACTATCGCAGGATGCGAGGCTGGAAATAAAGAGGAAATGGCAACAGCAAAGTAAGAACTCGTAACGCCGCTTTCTGCACTTCTTTTTGCTAAAAAGCAAAAAAAAAAAAGCACCAAAACCTGCAAAAAAAGAGTTTTACTTGGCTTTTCTGTATTATTTATTGGGAAGATGGATGGGGAAGGGAGGCAGCTGCAGCCACCGACACGACACCACCTCTGTCATCCACCTTTGAAGCGATTATAATTTACAGTCGTGGTGCAAAGTTTGAGTGAAAACACACAACGTCACTGTCTGCACTTGGAAAACACCAAAAACCGTGAAAGACCAACGTTTCCTCCCACCCCAGGCCAGGAGCCGTTGCACGGGGGCAGCCGTCTCTGCGGACCAGGCCTGATCCAGGGAGCGCGCGGGAGGAGGAGGCTGCCCCCAGGTGCGCTGGGCACAGGCAGTGGCGGCGGCTGCAGGATTACTAGGTCAGAACCAGCATTAGCCCCCCCACCCCACCCCCGACTAAGGGAAGGCGGATTTCAGGGAGAATCTGCCCAGGATCCCGCCTGCCAGCCCCACGCAGCCTTTACTTCCCTGGGGGGGCTCCGCGGGCTCCAAGAGCTGCCCCCGTCTTAAGAAGCGCTGAGAAGGCGACGCGGCCACAAGCTGCATTAGCGGCCAAGAAATTAATCCCGCCTCAGTCACAATCTGCGGCCGGCAAGCGGAGCCGAGAGTTCAGGCGACTTAGAGCCGGGCTAAGTGGAGAGTCTTTGGGGAAATTAGTGCCGCGAAGGACACCCTCTAATCTGGCGCCAGCCAAGCTGTTTTCACACTGTTTACGACCAACACAGCGGAGTTAAACTCTTAGCAGAGGCAGAGCCGATAAACGCACCGACAGCCCCGCGAGCCGAGGCCGCGGCTGAGCTGCTCCCCTGCGCAACGAGGACGGGGCTGGCCCCAGAGATCCCGAGCACTCCCCTGAGTCCAGGAAGGGCACCCGGGGGGGGGTGAGCATTTTGCCTCGTGCCTGGCCACCCTTCCTCAGACTGGCACACGGTGGGGGAGACGCAAAGCCTGCCTCACCAGAGTCACTTCCAGGAACAAACCCCCCCCCCCCCCCAGCAGCAGCCCACGTCAGCCCAGACTGCAGCTGGGATCCGCCCTTCCCCAAGCCGCTGCCCAGGGCCAGCCAGTTCTGGACTCTGCACAGCCACCGGGGAGCAGGCGGGCCGACCCCTGGCCCCTGGGGACACCCCCGCCTCCCTCCGCACTGAGGGGGACCATTAAAATGCGGCACAGCCTATGTGCCTGCGCACTGAGGCTCCCTGGGCCACCTTCAGCTCTCGCGACCTACACTGTTCCTTCGCCTCGCCTGGTAGCGCCAGAAGGTTCGGCAGCTTTCTCCAGCAGGCCGTTCTGCCAGCTCAAGAAGTCGGCCGCACTTCTTCACATCTGCATTCCGAGAACTGCTCTGCCCTGGAGGGAGCTGGGCCTGCCTCTGGCCCCCCAAGCTGACCTCGGCAGGGACGGCTGGGCTCTCCATGCAACCGTCAGGACACGGCCAGGGCATGGCCTACGTTAAGGGAGACACAAAAGGCTGCTCTCTCTCTCTCTCTCTCACACACACACACACAGAAAGCTTTTGTGTCTCCCTTAATGTGTGTGTGTGTGTGTGTGTGTGTGTGTGAGTGAGTGTGAGTGAGTGAGTGAGTGAGTGAGTGAGTGAGTGTGTGTGTGTGTGTGTGAGAGAGAGAGAGAGAGAGAGAGAGAGAGAGAGAGAGAGAGAGCTTGACAACACCTCTTTCCTTAACGACAGTAATGTTTGGTGGAGTCTGGCGGGGGCAGTGGAGATGGCTTTGGGGAGAGAAATCCCAGTGCTGTCTCCTGCCTGCCTCCTGACAGTACAGTACAGCACAGGACCCATTCCCCTGCACAGAAGGGGAGAACCCGGGTCCTATCCTGACAAGGAGCTGGAGGCCCACTGGCAGACGCTGCAACATTATTTCTGCCCTGAGCCAAAGTCCCCAAGTCAAAAGATGGAGGTGTCCCTACCGGGGGGGGGGGGGAATTGAGGGAGAGGCAGCAGTTCAAGGATACAATCCAGGAAGGGCCAACCCAGAACAGAGACAGAGGCGTCATCGGGAGGGCAGCACGACAGACCCGCAAAAGCAACCCTGGGAGACGGGACGAGACTCGGAGGCACAACTGTGGGTCTGGCGATCACCCCCCCACCCCCCAGGAAGAGGGATCGGGGCTCGCAAGTGACCTTTTCCAGCATGAACCATTATTGCAGACCTAGAATATACATCCACAACCATCCGCTATCTTAATAACCGTCTAGCGTAGTCATGAAATCTGCGGTTCCGGAACACCAAACGTGGCTCACGGTGATGCTGCCAGTCCTGCTCCGGTTTCTGAATTGCAGGTCAAGCGGAGGCCACGACAACCTCAGAGCCCCAGAGGAGGGGAGGAGGGGCTCGCTTTTGCAGCCATGGGCCACAGGCACCCGAGCAGCGACTGAGACACTTGCTGCCCCCTCCAGACTTCAGCCCGCCCCCGCCAGAACCCGAGTAGGGTCTGCAGGCACCTTCTCTGGGTCACACCAGAAAGCCTGTGGACTCCCAGAGGCCACTGGGGCAGGTGACCCCCCGCCCCTGGACAAGCAGGGCAGCAGCCGGGCTTAACCGGACTCCTTCCAAGGGACGACCAGCCATTAATCCTCCCCCACATAAAGGCATCCAAGTTTGTTTTATGGGGCAGTCCCTGAGATTGAAGAAGAGCCCCCTCCTTAGATTTACAGCAGTCCAGCAAATGCAATCAGCACAAACGCAATCAATAAGTGCCAGCCGCACACAACAAAACTTCTTACCTTGGCGAGGACGGTGACAAAATCCTTGAAGGTCCTCAGCTCCGCTCCTTCCAGGGTTTTGTGCGTGGCGAGCTCGACCCTGAGCAGGTGGTGCAGCCCCGACTCAAGGTCGGCCATGTACAGCTTGGACCTGGAAGACAGACACACGCGACGCAGCGGCAGGTTTATTCGGCCGGCGCAGGGCAGGAGGGCAACGCGACTCAACGCGGGCGCAGCTCACATTCCAGAGGGCAATTCAGCCTTCTGGCCCCAGGTCGGTGGAGCTCCTCGCAAGCGGCCAATTCGCGCCAGGGTTTTATCCCAAGGCTCCACATCGAACTGGCCGCTAGCTGGGCAGCCACCTCAGCCGCTCAGGCCACGGCACTGACCAGGACTCGGGGGCTTGAGCCGCAGGCAGCTGCTGGGCATCAGGGCACCTTTTCTTAAGGCTGAGAGCGGCCTGACAGCGGAACTGCTTCCCCAGGGGCTCTCTCGCGCTGGAGGTCCCCAAGCAGGGACGCGACGGGCCTCATTGGGAGATGCTCCAGACAGGCCTGCCCTGCTTCAAGGGGGGGATTAAGGGCCTTGGAGGACCCTTCCGGGCCTCGGAGTCTACGACGGACGGACGACTGGCAGGGCAGGAGCAGCTGTCCCCCGCCACAACCAGCTGCTGCTGCTGCTGCAAACTTCCATGGGAGCGTGAATTGTTCTTCGAAATACTGGCAAGCTTAGAAACGTCTCCCTCAGGCAGGACAGCGGCCAGACCCCAGTGGGAATCCAAAGCCCTCCCCTTCTGGCGCCACTGCATGGTCCATTCATTCTCTTTTTGAGACCACCTCTCCCCCCAGGCCCTCAGGATGGGGCACACGGCTCCTCCTCCTCCTGCCCTCACACCAACCCTGTGAGGCAGGCCAGGCTGAGGCAGGGATTGGCCCAAGGCCACCCAGGGAGCTTCAGGGCTGAGCAGGGATTTTTCCGAAAAGCCCTGCTGGATCAGGCCACGGGCCCATCTCGCGCAGCCCCCACCAGAGGCCGCAGGGAGCACACGCGACAACCAGAGCCGTGCACCTCACTGCCGCTCCCCTGCATCCGACATTCTGAAGTGGCCCCTCACCCTCGCACCCCACCCCACCCCAAGGAAGGCACCAGACTGAGGCTGGGGTTTGACTTCATTAACCACAAGTGACCAGTTTTAAATCACGAAGCCTACTGATCCCAGTCTGGGGTAGGCAACAAAAAACCTTGCCATCCACGGCCAATTCGGATGACAGAAAGAAATTCCTCTCCACCCCACACGACGAGTGACCATTTCTCCAAGTGGTGCTCCTCTGAGTAGGGGGAGAGCTACTGTCCATCCTCGTCCCAGGAGTGTCTTTTTGCCGGCATCTCTTCCGCATTCGTTTGGACTGCGAGCCCTTTGGGGACAGGGAGTCATTTCGTTATTTGATTTTTTTCTGTGAACTGCTTTGTGAAGTTTTTTGTTCTAAATCTAGTAATATCTGAAGGCTTCCTGCTCTAGGTCCAGCTACCTTTATGCGGACTTGTCAACTGCATGTCAGGTAATGAAATAGCGTCCTGTCTACAAAGGCTTCTGCCGTTACTAAGCTGGCTGGTCTTGGAGACGCTGTTTCTACACAGCCGCTCAGCCCTTCGCAAAGAGCACTGAGTAGCACCAGCCATGCCTCGACTTTCATCACTTAGCTCTTCCTGTCATTTTCAATTACAACCCCATTTCAAATTTTGTCCAGACTTTCCACGACGTTCATCCCAAGTTCTTATGTTCATTTCTCCTTTATGCAGCGGCAGATCTAAGGGAGGGCAAAGCTCTACGTTTTGCAAGAAGCCTCACCTTGCAGCAGAAATCACTCCTCTCCTGCACCGTTGTAGCCAATCCTCACAGGGAAAAGCAACATCTCGGCGTTGCTTACTGGCCACAGCAGCAAGGGAGAGGAGGGATTTACATGACAGGGTAAGGCTCCTTGCAACACTTAGAGCTTTGCCTTCCCTTAGATCTGCCTCTGCCTTTATGTAGCTTTCTCACACATTCACATGTGGCATAAAGTGAGTTGCATTTTTTGCAGGCCAAAATAAATGTGTGAGTTAAACAAGGCTCTGCTTTGACAATCACAACCGCTTTGGCAGTTCGCCCCTGCGCTGGTCCCTGGCCAGACAAAGCCGGAAGGCATGGCTGTATTTCCTCAAACAAGGCCACCAGTCTGCAAGGCACCGCGGAAGGAGGATCCTGTCCCCCAAAGGTATCCACAATCCAGCACAGTGGAGAGAAACGAAAAGGAGAGGAAGGAGAATATGGGCAAAGGCCACCCCAGGAACGGCAGCCTTTTCTGCACCAACCATGAAGTTCATGTTTGCCAAAGGCCACGCTGGGACTGACGCAGTGATGTCATGCAGGGGGAACGCGGGGGAACTCAGTTCCACTAGTTAAAATTAGGGCTGACTGTGCCCACTTCACTCTCCCTCCTCCCCCCTCCCGATTCCTCTGCCAAGAGCTTTTCTTCTTGGTTGGCCGGCACTCAGAGGGTTAAAGGGAGCGACTCCGGATTCCTGGGGGGGGGGGGCGAAGGCAGTGATGTCATTCAGGGGGAACGGACCAGAACGGGCGTTCCGGATCCTAACGGGTTCCGTGGCTGGTTCCGGGTTCCCGACAAGTGCCAATCAAAAGTGAGTTCCTGTTCCTAAATCATTTGAATGACACCACTGGACTGACGGCTGGAAGGAGACGGCCTCCCTCCAGGGGCAGGACAGAGGGTGTAGTGTCACAGCAGGGCCACACGCAGCAGCAGCAGCCACCCCCCACCACGTCCCAGCCCCCCAGCGCCACTCACCGGTCATAGTCTCTCCATGGCTTGGTGCTGACGTGCTCGTCTCTGTGTGGCTGGGCAGGTATTGGTTGCTGCGGAGAAAGTTTTCTCCTAACACCGGGCAGCGACTTTAAATAGGAAGAAAAGAAAGACCGGAGAGGCTTCAAACTGTGTATGGAAGGACAGTGGAAGGGTTAACAGTGACCACACGCCGTGGAGGCTGAGCGGCCTCATTCTGCTCACTCCCCTCCCACACCCCCAGCCGTCCCTCTCAGACCCGGAAGGAGCAGCCCACACACTTCACGCCAGCCCAGAGGGGGAGCAGAGCCCAGGGAGGGGCCTCGGGAGAGACCGTCCTGCTGGGCACCTGCTCAGGTCGGCTGTGCCTGCGGCCGCCTTCCCTCCCCGCGGCAACCCCAGGAGTCTGTCACTAGCCGTTATGAACACAGGAACATACAAAGAGCCTCCCTGGATCAGGCCAAAGGGGGGGTTAAATCAGGCCCGTCTAGCCCAGCTTCCTGTCTCAGAGCAGAATCCTGAACTGGAGTTAGGCCGGCAGGAGTTAAGCCAGCAAAGTTCGGCCAGCACAAGGGCCACCGGAAAGCGTGCTTGGACCACTCTCTGTTTGGACCAGCACGTCTGCGTGCCGGCCTCTCTGACTCCGACAGTGGTCCAAACACACTTTACGGTGGCCCTTGTGCTGGCCAAACTTTGCTGGCTTAGCTTATGCCAGCCTAACTCAGTTTAGGATTGTGCCCTCAGTAGCCCACCAAATGCCTCAGGGAGCACACAAGACAAGATCCCTGCAGCCTGTTGCCACTCCCTTGCACTTGGTAATCTGAGTAGGGGGCGGTGCTCATCTCCGTTTCTAAGCTGAAGAGCCAGCGTTTGTCCGAGGACAAACTTCCGTGGTCATGTGGCCAGCATGACTATACGCCGTAGTGCACGGAACGCCGTTACCTTCCCACCGAGGTGGTCCCTATTTATCTACTTGCATTTTTAGATGCTTTTGAGCTGCTAGGTTGGCGGTAGCTGGGACAAGCAAAGGGAGCTCAAACTGCCGACCTTCTGGTCAACAAGCTCGCAGGCCGGTTTAACCCGCTGCGCCACGTCCCTGAGGTAGCCCACTTCTGAGGTAGCCCAGTCTAAAACCAGGAGGTTGCACACACGCATCACGGCCTGTAACCCGTGATGAACTTTTCCCCCATCAATCCCCTTTGCAAGGCATCCAGGCCAGGTGCAATCACCACATCCTGTGGCAAGGAGTTCCACAGACTGATTACATGAACCATTAACATGAGCAGCCTTGGGTGGCTCCCCTGCCCAGAACTTGTTTATTTTAAAGGCTTTCCTTTGCCCGAGTAAACGCCCAAGACTGCTGTCGTTCTACTCGCTTCTGGGTAGGGCTGCCACCCTCCACAGAGGAGTTGGTGGGGTTTCTCCCATTTTGGCACTGCGGCCGTCGTGGAAGTTGGGCCTGCCGAAATTCCCCACTTCACACAGCCCAGAGCACGGCCTCTGACCTGCTGTGGACCCACCAGAAGACTCAGGCGTTCTTTCCCAATCTTTTTTGAACTACCTGCAGGCCATGCAGGGTGGAAACTTTGGACAGGCCACTGGGCTGCCTCTGCTCTCCACGGAACAGCAGATTTACCCAACCACCAACGCCTGGCAGTGTATCGGTGCAGCCCTGGCCTGACTACAGCAACAAGCAATTCGGGATCCAGAATTGGTTGAGGGCCAGGAAACAGAGAGTGGGGGTCAATGGGCAATTTTCAGAATGGAGAGAGGTGAAAAGCGGAGTGCCCCAGGGATCTGTCTTGGGGCCCGTGCTTTTCAACTTATTCATAAATGACCTGGAGACAGGGATAAGCAGCGAGGTGGCCAAGTTTGCAGATGACACAAAACTTTTCCGGGTGGTGAAAACCAGAGAGGATTGTGAAGAGCTCCAGAAGGATCTCTCCAAGTTGGGGGAATGGGCAGCCAAATGGCAGATGCGTTTCAACGTAAACAAATGTAAAGTGATGCACATTGGGGCAAAAAATCAAAACTTCACCTATAGGCTAATGGGTTATAAGCTGTCTGTGACAGCTCAGGAGAGATCTTGGGGTGCTGGTGGACAATTCAATGAAGGTGTTGACCCAGGGTTCCGGCAGCAATTAAGAAGGCCAATTCCATGCTTGGGGTCATTAAAAAAGGGGTTGAGAATAAAACAGCCAATATTATCATACCATTGTACAAATCAATGGTAAGGCCACACCTGGAATATTGTGTCCAGTTCTGGTCGCCGCATCTCAAAAAGGACATAGTGGAGTTGGAAAAGGTGCAGAAGAGAGCGACAACAATGATTACGGGGCTGGGGCACCTCCCTTATGAAGAAAGACTGCAGCGTTTGGGGCTCTTCAGTCTAGAAAAAAGGCGCCTGAGGGGGGACATGATTGAGACATACAAAATTATGCATGGAAGGGATAAAGTCGATAGAGGGATGTTCTTTTCCCTCTCTCAAAACACCAGAACCAGGGGGCATCCACTAAAGCTGAGGGTTGGGAGAGTTAAAACAGATAAAAGGAAGTACTTTTTTACCCAGCGGGTAGTTAATCTGTGGAACTCCTTGCCACAGGAGGTGGTGATGGCATCTGGTCTTGATGCCTTTAAGAGGGGATTGGACAGATTTCTGGAGGAAGGGTCCATCATGGGCTATAGGCAATGATGGATTGTGCAACCTCCTTACAAAGGTGGTGGGCTACTGGTACCGGGTGCAAGGGAGTGGCAACAGGATGTAAGCATCTTGTTGTTACATGCCTCCCTGGGGCACCTGGTGGGCCGCTGTGAGATACAGGAAGCTGGACTAGATGGGCCTTTGGCCTGATCCAGCAGGGCTCTTCTTATGTTCTTATGTTCTTAAGCAGAACAGCCGATGAATCAAATGCCGCCTGCACCTTAGGCAGACCTTATGCGGCAGGCAGCCTGAGTGCCCCCTTCCATTTCCATGCAGCTTCCTGGACTCCCCCCTCTGGCCGGGGGCACACAGGTTCGCTCTGCAGAGAGCAAGAGGCTGGATGGCAAGGGAGTGGCCGCCCAGCTCACAGCAAAGGGTGCGTGCAAGCGCTCCTCAGTGCGCGCACTCATCCTGCTGGCCATTTATTCTGGTACGCGGCATGTTCAGGAGTGTTCAAACAAGACCGGACTGCCCCAGAGAAGTGGCAGCACGTGCACTGAAAACAGTGGATGCTCTGACTGCTGGCCCAAAACTAACTGAGAGCGCAATCCTATACTGTGCCGGGCTAGTGAGGCCGACACAGCAGAGCAATATCCTGAGGCCTATTAGGAGGCGGCAGCAGCAGCAGCGTGCAGAACAAGAGGAGTTTTTCCCCTTGCCCCTGCATAAGCCCCAGTCACCCCTACGGGCCTGCTCAGGTCTGCGCCTGCTGCTTTGCAGGCGCAGAGGAACGTGTGCGGGAGCAGCCCGAATCGGGGCCACCATGGCCGGGAACAGGCGTTAGGATTTGGCACTACAGCCGTCCTGTGTCACAACCCCCGTCTCTGCCCACTGCGCCGCCCAGTTACGCCTCTGGAACGCCCTCGCCGAGGCCCTGCGCTGACCAAGCGACGCCAGCGCTTGACTGGCGCACGGCCGGCGGTGCAGACAGTCGCGGCGGCACCGGAGCGTTGGTGCTGCTACTTATGCCAGCCAAGCGCCATAGCGCCAACGCACTTTATGGCACGTTTGCAACAGCGTTCGGCCGGCGCAAGAGCGCAGCGTCGGCACTAAGGGGGTATAGGATTGCGCTGCCCAGCCCCTAATGGGCAGTGCTTAAACCTCTCCCAACAACACTTACATGTTAGCCAAACCGTGGGATCCGTTGGGATAGATCAGGTAAGCCGAAGGGACCGAGGCAATGCCCAGTTTCTCAAGAAGGGCAGCGTTGGAGTTCAGGGCTCTTTTCACCACCACGTTTTCATACTGAATCAGGTCTAAGATCACCTGGGTGGAAAAAAGACACACACGTTACCGACACCGCTGCAAGTTTGGCTCCTGCTCCCAAGAGTGCACATCCAGGGGTCCAGTGGCCACCCTGTTCCGCGGCCAGGGGTCCGTGCGCAGAGGGCTGGAGACTGACACGGAAGCTGCCCGAGGCAGAAATCGGTCCTGCCGAGCTCAGTGCCAGCAACAGGGTCAGGGATCTCCGCCTGAAGCTGCTCGTGCAGCCCGAGGGAAAGAGCAGCCTCAACCCCTTCCTCAGCCAGGCCCTGAAAGGACACCCGGCTGCTCAGACCGGCAAAAGGCAACACTTCCGGGCTTTGATCCTTGTAGCCAACTTCCCAGCACCCTTCATCTCTTCCTGCCTCCAAGATAATAATAATAATAATATTTGGATTTATATACCGCCTTTCTTAGGTCACCAGATTTCTCTGATGACTATAACTCAAGGCGGTTTACATGGGCAGACTTCATTCAGAAACCCGAAGGTTTTTACAATTTATACAGAAATGTTCTATCCTTCAAGAACTACACACATACAGATGGATCTTTCTGGATTTAGTCCTTCTTCCTGGCCACCCGTTTGTCTTCTTGCTGGCTGATAAACTGCTTCCCTGCTCCCACCAGAGAAGCGGCTGAACTTCGGCACAACTCCCCCTCACACAAGGCAGCCGAAGCTCAGCTGTTAATCCGTCGCAATTAACGAGGTCTGCCACTCACAGAGACTTCCGGCTGTCCCAAACTGGCGACCTTCAGAGCTTCAGCTCTTATCTTCAGGCAAACGGAGGCATTAACCCTCTCGACTAAATCTTCTGCCAAGACAAGGCGAACTCAACACTGGGAGAAGCACGGGAAAGGCGGAGGGCGCCCCAGTCCAAGCCCTGACAAAGACCCCCACGGGAAGCCCTGGGAGCCGCTGCCAGCCCGAGTCGGCCGGCCGGCCAAGCAGGGGTCCCCCCTGGCGACAGGCAGCTTCCCTCGAACGGCCCCCACCTCTGGACCGGGGGCAGGCTCAGCCCCGCTGCTCTTGGCCTTCCCTGCCCCTTCTCCTTCTCGCTCACCGGTCAGTCAGTCAGTCAGTCAACAGGTACTTATATTCCGCTTTTCAACACAAAGTTCACAAAGCGGTTTACAGGCAAATGGTAATAATAAAGTTAAATGGCTCCCTGTCCCAAAAAGGCTCACAATCTTTAAAAAAAAAAGGGGGGGCAGCCCGCCAGCAACAGCCACTAGAAGACTGTGCAGGGGTCTGGCATTTTACACCCGAGGACGGCTTTTTGCCCATCATGCCCAGTAGGGACCTGCCTGCCACATCCCACGAAAGACGCTGGTGCAGAAACAGGAACTACTATTTCCACACACAGACACACACACCCCACACACACAAAGACGCCTCCCCATCACAGTGGCCGGCACAGCCTGCCTCTTCAGTGCGGCCACCGCAACACAGTCCCCGCCTGCCTGCCTGCCGGTCACTCAAGATGGCCAGACCCACTGAGGAGGAAGGGGTCGGACGGCACAAGCAGAGGAAGAGGGTCAGAGGGTCAAAGGGAAGGGCCCCCAGCCACGGGGAACTGCAGGGACAAAGGAGCGCCTGCCGGGAACAGACTGGGAGGCTTCCAGCCTGGGCCTGGCCTGGGGAGGGGCATCCCCCTGCTAACGGGGCAAGGGGCACTTTTCCCAAGTGGGGCTCCTCTTATGTTTAGCAGGGGGAGGGCAACTGTCCCGCTTCACCCCTGCGCAGGGTCTTCGCTGGTGGTCGGCATTTTTTTTTTTTTTTAGATTGTAAGACCTTTTGGGACAGGAAGGCATTTAACCTTATTATTATTTGCCGCTTTGCGAACTTTGTGTTGAAAAGCGGTATATAATCAATCAGTCAATCAACAGGTACTTATATACTGCTTTTCAACATGAAGTTCCGAAAGCGGTTTACAGGCAAATAATAAAGTTAAATGGCTCCCTGTCCCAAAAGGGCTCACAATCTAAAAAAATGCAGAACACCACCAGCAACAGCCACTAGAAAAGACACTGCGCAGGAGTGAAGAGGGACAGTTACTCTCCCCTTGCTAAATATAAGAGGAACACCACTGGGAAAAGTGCCTCTTGCCCAGTTAGCAGGGGTTAGTACCTGTGGATTGATATGGAGAGGGTAGTTATGAAAAGCAGGAAAGTGGAGACGTCTGAAAGTACCGGAAGCCTCAAGAGGAAATGAAAAGGGGGGGGGCAGACAAAAGAACAGAAAAAAGGGACAGGCAAGCTGTCGCACAGAGGCCAAGAAGCAGAGGCGGAAAAAAGCAGGGGACCCGTCACAACAGCCAAGGAGGGACATTTTAAGAAGAGCGAACTAACGTTGTCCGCACACCACTGCAAAGGCAAGGAGGGAGCAGCAACAAGATTCCTGCCAAATCTCAGAGGAGACAAAGCAGAAAACCTGCAAGCTTCCAAGCCTGAAGAGAACTGCCTTAGCCCCCGTTCACAGGAACGGGCACGGGGACGCCCCACTTCTTCTGCAGAGCGCGGCTGGAGAGGACAGGCCTCCTTCGCCCCAGAAGAGGACGGGGCAGGCCAGGGCCAGCAAAGGACAGCAGCGCAGCCTCCACGGACGGAGCCCATCGACAGCAGCGGCCTCCAAACCGC
>JAJKFI010037767.1:8685-36311 GCA_029204185.1 Lerista edwardsae
AAGAAGAGCCTTTCCTGCCTTTGTATTATTAGCAGAAATGCGGTTAGGAATATTTATATACTGCTTTTGAACTAAGAGTCGTTCACAAAGTGGTTTCCATCGCATCAGAACGTAAGAACCTCAGAAGAGCCCCGCTGGATGAGGCCAAGGGGGGGGGGGCTCTAGTCCAGCTTCCTGCATCTCACAGTGGCGGACCAGATGCCTCGCAGAGTACGCAAGACAGCCAGATGCCTGCATCCTGCTGCCACTCCCCTGCATCTGGCATTCAGAGCCGGCCGACTTCTGAACCCAGGAGTTTTGCACACACCCATCGTGACCCGTATGTAGCCTGCGATGCACTTTTCCTCCAGAAATCTGCCCAATCCCCTTTTAAAAGGCATCCAGGCCAGATGCTGGCACCGCCTCCTGTGGCAAGGAGTTCCACAGGTGAATTACATAAATAGTTGTTGTAGCAGCAGCAGCAGCAGCAGCGATCTGTACATAACCACATCACAAAGCAGTTTACTTGGCAAAATAGAACAGGAGACGTTCCCTGCCTGGCCCCACTAAGCAGCTTCACATGCAAAACAAACAAAAAAAGGGGGAAGAAGAGACACCAGCAACAGCCCAGGTTCCAGCACTGAGTTCCAGTTCCACCAAGGGCCACCACCCACTGGTCTCATGCGGAGCAGGGGTGGGGGCAGTGATGTCATTCAGGGGGAACGGACCAGAACGGGCGTTCCGCATCCTAACGGGCTCCGTGGCTGGTTCCGGGTTCCCGACAAGTGCCGATCAAAAGTGAGTGCCTGTTCCTAAATCATTTGAATGACACCACTGGGTGGGGGGGGGTAGTGTTCATTTGAGGGCTGGGAAGAAGTGGGGCTTGAAGGAAGGGAAGGCCTTTGGCCAGGAGGACTCCCCACCTCAAGGACACGGTTCTGCCTGCTGTCCCCTTGGCCGCCCCTACTCCTGAGTCAGCTTCTCTTTGAAGTCCCTTCCTTGCCTTCAGGAAGTGCCTGGGCCATTTCCCCTAGGCCTGGGACCTCCCAATTGCTGGGGGGGGGGGGCAGAATATCGCCCCAGGTACCACACACAAGGTCACACCACAGTGGACCTGCGGGGGGAAAAGTGGCCTTCTCAGACCTACCATTGGCCTTAGAAAGATGCTTCTGGTTTTTGTGGCCTGCTGAGACACCCTAACCACCCCACAGAGGTTGCGACCCACAGGCCGAAGAACAGTCATCGGGGGAGTCTTGAAACAAGGAGCAACCGGAACACACTTCTATCCCGTCTCCCACTGCAACTTTCTGCTCCTCTGCCACCCTCATGTCATCTTTGCAGGCAGAAGGCACTGCCTGAGCTGACGGCCGCAGGGGCTATCTGCCAGCTGCTCACTCCCACTGCCAGCTGCTTGACCCCACTGGCCAAGAAAGAGGAAGGGTGGCAGAGACACTCTAGCCTGCCACTCTCTTCTTCTCCCACCACCACACGTCCTCGTCCTCTTCCTCGAGCAGGAGAGGCAGAGGCCGGCACCTCTCAAGGGAGGGAGGGCAGTGTTGGCAGGCTGCCTCAGGCACCAGAGACTGGCCCTGTGTAGCCACACACACACACACACACACACACACACACACACACACACACACACACACACACAGAGCAGCTTCCCAGCTGGAATAAAGGAAAGGAAAAGCGTGCTTGGGCCGCCTCGTGCTTTTTAGTGCTATCCATCATGACTTCAGTTCTCTTGCTCCAGTTGCCAGCTCTCTCCTCCTCTCTGGGCTGAACCGCATTTGCCACGAGGCTGTTCATCCGTCCACCCCACTTGGAGAGATCCATCGGAAGCACTCCATGCAGCCCAGTGTTTCTCAAACTGTGGGTCAGGACGCACTAGGTGGGTCCCCATTCATTTCAAATTGTATTTTATTTTTGCTACATTAGACTTGGATTTATATTAGTATATTAAATTAGATGTACTATATTAGATAAGGGATGTGTTGTTCTTGGAAGATAGAACATTCTGTAAATTGTAAAAACCTTCGGGTTTGTGAGAAAGTCTGCCTATGTAAACGGCCTTGAGTTCAATCATTAGAGAAATCTAGTGATCTTAAGAAAGGCGGTATATAAATAAATGTAAAAAAAAAATAAAAAAATGTGGTGGCGCAGCAGGTTAAACCGCTGCTGCTGGGTTTTTTTGACCAGAAGGTTGGGAGTTCAAGACCATGTGACAGAGTGAGCTCCCGTTGCTTGTCCCAGCTCCTGCCAACCTAGCAGCTCGAAAGCACCTAAAAATGCCAGTAGATAAATAGGGACCACTTTAGTGGGAAGGTCACAGTGTTCTGTGCACTACGGAGTATACTCATGCTGGCCACATGACCACGGAGGCTTGTTCTTAGACAAACACTGGCTCTTCGGAGATGAGCAACACCCCCTACAGTTGGTCACGACTAGACCTTTCGGTCCTGGGGAAACCTTTACCCTTTACTATACTAGATGTGACTGCATTTGGCAACATGTTGCAGATCTGTACTTTTAACAGGCTACTGTGCATAAGCTTTTAACAATGATAGTCAACGGGGCTTACTCCTACGTAAGTGTGGACAGGATTGCAGCCTTTGGGATGTTTGGAGAATGTTTTCAAAAAACAGATGAGCAACTATTTGGGAGGGTTAGGAGGGTTCTTTATGTTAAATAAAAGTTTATTGTAAACCTTTAATTTACTTATATGATTTTGTTGAACGGGGTTGTTAAAAATTTTTCCTGCTTGACTATGTCACTTCAGGCCATGACATCATTTCCAAGTTAATGACATCACTTCCAGTGCGTCCAGTGCTAAAACGTTTGAGAACCACCGATATACAACCCAATCATACTGCACTGGAACATGCCGGCCAGAAGCCCTGCGCAGTGTAAGAGGCAGCTGGATGCTGCCTCGGGGTATTTTCTCCTTATGCTGGGGGTAAGCCCAGCAGCCCCAATAGGGCTTCTCTGATCGGCACCAGCAAAATCACTGGCAAAAGCGGGGAGGCCCTCACAAGGCCAGCATAAGTGCTCCGCTCCATCCCACCCCACACTAGCTGAACTTGGCTGGCTTTACCTGCAGGTTGCTATGGGGTAGGCAAGTGGGCATCCTCACGCCAGCATGGCCTGCAGTTGAGTGGTGCAGACGAGCCCCTTTGGCCAGCACTAGTGACATGCGCCAGCCATGCTACCAGTCAGGACGGTGCTCACAGTCTGTTTGGGGTTTTGCCCTCTGCAGATGCAGCCGTCTCGCTGCTTGCCTCAGGCCCTTCCTTCCAGGACCCCTCGACCACCTCGAGAACCCCCCCCCCACCTCATACCTCAGAGCTACCAGGTTGGACTCAGCCACTTCTGTCCAAAGCCATTTGAGAGTCTGTACATGGGTCGGGAGACCAGCCTTTCTCAAAGCGTGATCCTAGCAGCCCTGGGATTCCCCGAGACCCCTTCAGGGGCTCCCTGAACACACCAGGAGTGGCCACCGTTTGCCTGCTGCGAGCTTGCTTTACTCCCCCCTCCCTCCCTCACAGCCTCTCCTGCTTGTGGCTTCCTCATTCCCCTCCTCTTCTGGCTCTTCGCCAATGTTGGGTGTTGCCCTCACTACCCTGCCACTCTGTGCATGCTCTGGCACTCTTCACCTTTGTGCCAGGAGGGCCACGGGAATTCGGGTCTGAGGCATGGGCTGCCGCCCAGCATCCCCCCCGCTGCTGCCCTTTTGAGGCTGGCAGCGACACCATCTGACCAATGGGCTGGGTTTGGGCTCCTCATCCGCCCCCCCCCTCTGCTGCCCCTTGGTGCAGCTCCCCCTCTGCTTTGCTCCCCCTCACTGCCTCCTTGCAAAAGTGCTGTTGCCATGGCATTCTCTGCCCCGCCTCTTCTTCTAATTGGCCTGGAAGCACAGATGCGGTAGATCATCGCAAGCTGATTGGCCGTCAGCACTGGGCAGCGAAGAAAGCAGCTTGTAAGCACAGGACGCAACGGTGGCCACGAGATGACCCCCACCTCACGTGCCCAAGGAACAGTCCTCCCTGCATGAGGCCCTGAAGCAGTAATGGCGAACGTATGACACATGTGTCAAAGGGAACACGCCACAACGTCTGGGGCAACACGTCAGCATTCGCCAACACCTGACAAAAAAAACAAAATTTCACTCATTTTTCATTTTTGTAATTATCTGATTTTTTTTATGCAATACGTTGCACCACACATGACTGGATTGTATATTTGGTTTACATCAGTGTTATTCAAACTGTGGGTCAGGACCCATTTGGTGGGTCACGACCTGATGCCAGGTGAGTCGCGGAAAGCTGGGAGCAGCCATTTTGGAAACTGCAGCCCTTACTCCTGCTATATTCCTTTTGTGTTAACAGTTTGCATTTTCAAGTGAAAATGAGTTTCAAGTGAGGGTTTTTCTTTTACATTTTGTTTTTAGTTCAGTGCTTTTACATATTTTGTCCTAATGTTGCTTTTTGTCAGGGATGTTTCGTGGTTGTACCATTGCTACAATCCAAGAATGCCAATCTACATTTCAGGAGTGTCATTTTATGTTATGACAGCACTTCCTGCTTGATGATGTCACTTCCTGCCACGACATCACTTCCAGGTCAATGACATCACTTCCGGGGGTTCCCGACGCGAGTGCCATTCTAAAAATTGGGTCCTGGTCTAAAAAGTTTGAATACCCTTGGTTTATATAAATGAATATAAGGAGTAGTTTCTCTTTTGTTTGGAAGGGAAGTTGGCATGCCAGCAGAGCCAAGTTAAGCATTTTCCAAAGGTCCACCATCACTGCCCTAGAGAGAGAGCTCCCCCCACCAACGCAAACAATTCTGAGCTAAGCAAGCCCTCCCCCAAGAGGCACTTGAGAACACCTTAACCCCAGCCAGGTCCTTAACCAGGGACAGCACGAAGGAGGCCTACAGGAGCTCCAATCGAAGGGCCCCTCTACTCCAGCCACGCTCCGTGAAGCTCTACCAGACCCTCACTTTTCTGGTAGGCGTTGCCCAGGGAAGGACACCCCTGCTCTCTCTTGAAGGGCCAGAGTGGAAGACAGTGTGATCAACCCCCGACGTCCCCCCCCCCTTACCCAACTTGGGCATAAAGGAGGCGGGAAGTCCGGCATTGTGGAGCCGGCCTCAAAAGACTCAGCTTTCCTGGGGACCCCCAGCTGGTGTGTTCAGGCTGGATCGTGACCCCTTGTCCACTCACTTTCTGCAGGGACATCGCACTGTATTTTCATCCAGCCGTTGAGCACTGGCGCTTTCCACAAAGGGCAATAATCATGACACAGTTGGCACAGAAAAATCTGGCACTACAGAGGGAAAGAGCACCTTGGAAAGCCAGGGCAGAATCCTCGCCCCTTTAGCTTCACAGGCACGCAAGGCAGTGACAGCTGGTCACTGAAGCACAGACACCTGGGGCTCAGTCCCCATTACAAAAAGGAGGCCCAGACGGCTGAAGCAGCTCTTTAAGGCAGCAGGTGGCGCCAGAGAGCAAGGGAGAGGCTTGGCGAAGGATTCAGGGTGGGTGGAGGGGGGGGCATAAGTTGAGCTCACCCAATGAGAGGCTAATAGAATGTGGGGGGGGGGGAGTGTGAAAGTGCCACACAATGAGTCACTGGCCAATACCTGGCTGCCAACATTTTCCCTGCTGTCCCGCCCCCTAATTCCTAAGCTCTAAGTGCGAACTGGCATCAATTGTACGCATTTGGGTGGGGAGATTGTGAGAACAGAGCAGTACAGCTCCAGCCTGCCTGCCTGCCCCTTTTCCCCATGGGAGGAAGCACAACCTGCTCGCAGATCCCACCCATTTCACATGCCAGAGTCAGATTTCACAGCAGGGTCCCGCTAATGACTGTGGCTTGGGCTAGATGTGCAAGGCCAGCCTGAAGGTCCCGTCTCAACAGACTGCGGCCGTGCAGAACGAACGTAAGGACATAAGAAGAGCCCCGCTGGATCAGGCCAAAGGCCCACCTAGTCCAGCTTCCTGTATCTCACAGCGGCCCACCAGGTGCCCCAGGGAGGCAGGAGACAACAAGATGCTTGCATCCTGTGGCCACTCCCTTGCGCCCGGTACTCTGAAGTAGCCCTCCACCTTTGTAAGGAGGTTGCACAATCCATCATGGCTTACAGCCCACGATGGACTTTTCTTCCAGAAATCTGCCCAGTCCCCTCTTAAAGGCATCCAGGCCAGATGCCATCACCACCTGCTGTGGCAAGGAGTTCCACAGATTAACTACCCGCTGGGTAAAAAAAAGTACTCCCTTTTATCTGTTTTAACTCTCCCAACCCTCAGTTTTAGTGGATGCCCCCTGGAGTTTCTCACCCAGCCAGGAGGCCTGTCCTGTCTGCAGGCTCCTCTTGAGCAGGCCACAATCCGCAGAAGCAGTGCAGAGTCAGGCTTCTAGGCAGCGTCCTATGAGCACCACACAAGCCCCCCCCCCCCCGCCAAGATCCTTGGGCCACAGACGAGGCTGCTTGGACCAGCAGGATGGGCCACCAACACCCATGCAGGCCTTTTCCTCCGACTGTTCTGTTCACTCAGATCAAGACACATCTCAAACTGCCACTGCTGGTCTGCAGCAGTGCACCCCCCCCCCCGGGTCCGGTGTGATGGGGGGGTTCGGACCGCCAATCTGGGGGGGCCCCCCGCCCCCGCCCCCCAAATGGAAGAGGGGACACAGAGCAGGAGTGGGTATGTGGGGGGGGGGCTGCCACTCTAGCCCTCCCCTCTCCTCCCCACCCTTCCTGCCTGCCCTTCTTCGACGTGTGGGGCGTCATCGGACCTGCTGCCCGCCTCAGGCCCCAGAACATCTCGAGGGGAGCCGGGCAAGGGCTGCCGCCTTTTCCTTTCCCACTTCTTCATGCCGCTCTCACTCACTCCTGTCCTGCCCTCACAGCCCTGTGGGGCAAGCGAGGGTGAGGTCACCCCGGAGGCTGCCTGGCCCTTTCATGCCCACACTGAGGTCTGGAAGCGAGTCTTTGAGCCCGCCGGCAGGGGCTTCTTGGTCTACACGAGCAGCAGAGCCCCCCAGAGACCGCCCAGCCCCGCTTCCTGCCTCTCAGTGACCCCCCAGATGCCTCTGCGGCATGCACAGAAGTCTGCACCCAACTGCCACCCCTTCGCCTCTGGCATTCAGAGATGGGGGGGCCCTCTAAAACCCAGAGCCTGCCTGCAGCCATCACGGCTCGCAACCTCCCTCCATCCTCCATCTCCTTTAAAGGCCTCCAGGCCAAGGGCCATCACTGCACCCTGTGGCAATGAGTTCCACAGATCAATTACAAGCTGGAAAAAGAAAAACTTGCTCTTCTTTTGTCCGTTCTCTTGGCACTGCCACTCGCTCCTGGCTTCGTTATGCCGAGACCAGCCAGTCACTTGTTCACTGCAGACTTAACGTATTCCTGACAGGAACACTGAACTCCCATGGGAAACCTCCAAGTGCACGCACACACACTGCTGGGGACCTTGTAGCCATCACACCGCACCGGCTTGGATGAGTCGGTTTCTGGACAGCGTCCCCAAGCTGGCCTCGGCAAGCCCAGGCGACACAAGAGGGCAGGCAGAAGCACCAGCCCCCTGCCACGCTCTGGCCACGGCTGGCTCTTGGGCAAGCCCCCGCCCCACCTGGCCCAGGCGAAGGGGAGTCCGAGGGGCCCAGTCCAGGCCTGCCCCCGCTGCGGATCAGCCAAGCAGCAGGAAACGCTCCAGCCCTCCCAGGTCCCCACAGGGCGCTTGTTCCTCTGGACCAGCGCTGGACGAGGGCTGTCTTTGCCCCAGCGCGAGTGGAGTCGGCCTGCCTTGTGCCCGGAGGCCCCCGACGCAGCGGAGGAGATCCGAGGCAGGCGCAGCTGGAAGCCCCAGCCCCAGGACACGGCCGCTAAGCGACGACAGCCCCCCCCCCGTTTCCACATTCCCCCCTTTGGCTCAGGGGCTGCTCCTTTCAGGCCAGAGATAAGGCCTGCTGCTCAGGGCTGAGGCTACCAAGGGCAGGAATTGGGCACACAGAGACGGGTCGGGGGGGGGAGGAGAATCAGGCTGGGTGGCGCCCCATGCCATTTGCACACCGAGGGAAGCCCAGCACTTGGGACTGCTCCGGAAGGGGGCTGGAGAGAGGCGCACCTCTGGGAGGGAGCCAAGTGCGCCCGGGCCCAGGTCAGGGGCTGCAGGCCCAGCTCCCTCCCCCTCCCCCGCGCAGGATTCACAGAGCAGCAGGACGCCCCAGCCTGCCACCGCCAGAGAGGCCACCGCGAGGGCAGAGCGCCCCATGGCCTGAAGCCAGGCTCCCCAGTGGCTGAAGGTGCCCTGGAAAGGCCCCGGGGCCAAAGCCTGGGGGGCGAGGGGGGCCCACTTAGCCGGGCCGGGGGGGGGAGTTCTCTGGGCAAAGGAAGCGCACACAGCGACCAGACCGCCAGAAGCACTTTAATGTTCCTTCCGCAAGGAGGGGACGGCCAGCCCTCCTCCCGCCCCAGCCAGGCCAGCGATGCGCGGACGAGGCGGGAGAAGGCAGGAAATACTGCGCAGTAGAAAAGGAATCCCTGATCACAAATACAGAGAATGGGGCCTGAGCCCCCCCCCCCAGGCAGGCCTGGGGCCTCCGGGGCGGGGCCTAGACGTAGGGCCGGGGGGGGCGCATCTTCCAGCGCTTGGACCTCACCCGGAAGAAGAAGTACATGATCATCAGGAAGAGGGAGGAGGCCACGTAGAGGACGATGCAGAGGCTCATGTCCAGGCTGGAGAAGCCCCCGCCCAGGAAGGAGACGGCCCTCCTCCGCTCCGCCTCCTCCTCCTCCACGCCGGCCCTCGGCCCCGGCTGCTCCCCCCCAGGGCTGCCCTTGGCTCTCGGCGGGGGGGCCAGCAGCTTGTCCTCGGGCCGCCCGCTCTGCTGCTTCTTCGCGGACGGGGCCCCCCCCTCGCCCGGCCGCTCTCGCTCCTCGGAGCCCCCCTGGTCCTCCGCAGGGCTCTGCAGGACGTTGCCGCGGCCGTAGTGCTGCTTCAGGAACTGCAGCACTTGGGCCTCGTTCCAGGCGTGCAGCCCCCGCGACTCCTCGTGGCAGGCGGGACAGGCGCCGGGAGGGGGCCACTGGACCTTGGGGAACCGGGGATCTTCACTCAGGTCGCCTGAAGAGGAAGAAGAGGAGGAAGAGGAAGATCCCGGCGTGAGGCTCAGGCCGGCACGCATCCAGGCAGGGCTTCTCAACCGGGCCCGACGCAGCCCCGAGAAGAGGGCACACACGTTCCCCCCCCTCGAGGAGGCCTCCCCATCACAGGGCGCATCGCGTGCCCCCTCGGCACGGCTTCAGCAGGGCTGGGAAGCTGGGCAGGATCGGGCCTAAAGCGCAGTGCTCAGTGGCTCACCAAGGAGACCACCACAGGCAACAGCCCCCCCCCTCCCTGTCCTTGTCATGCTATTCAGCTCTGGAGTTTCCCGTATTAGTTCTTCTGCCCAGGCAACACCGGGGGGGGCACAGGGCCCCCTTCTCCGACAACCCTGCACCACTTGAAGAAGCGCACCCACGGACGGGCATCTCTGGGACCCCAGAGGACGTGTGCCCGGTTCCCTGCTTGCCTCACCAGTGACCCCGCATGACACGCGGCTGCAGCACTCCTCCTCCTGATCCGCCTGGGGCCACCGTGAGCTGCCCTGAAGGATGGACTCAAAAGCCACGGGAAGACCCTGGCGGCCACCTCTGGCCCGCAGCAGCGCACACAGACTTCCGCACTCGTCTGTGGAGCTCACAGGACGCAGCCAGTTGTCGACTCAACTGGGCCCCAGTTACATAAAAGCCAAGAGCCCGATGCTCCCCCCCCCCCCGCGAGCATCATGGGGCCACTCTACTGACTGCAAATGCTCAGGCTGGCTGGAACCTGCTCTCAGAAGCCTGCAGCCCATGCCTAAAAACCGGGGGGCACTTCATCGCTGCCACTCAAATGGCAAAGGGGGCGGGGTGTGTTTTTTTTCATTTCTCACGGGAAATGTCCGTGCGGGAACATTCAGCGCAACTGCCGAGGCTTGACGGCAGGCAGCCAAAGGGGAGAACCACACTGGGAACGCGACGTCTGGGCCTGAGGATTGGCGGACCAAAAGAATACTGTATATTTGTTTTAAAAAAACCCATTGAAAAAATGGTGGTTCAGACGGGCCTGCTCATGTAAGCCACCTTGGGCATTCGCTTCGGCATGGGAAGGGCAGGGTATAGATCTCTCAAATCAGCCAACCACCCATACCTGCCAGCCGGGCGTTGACCACGTTGTGCTTCTCCCAGAGCCACAGAACGGCCTCGTCCGGGGTCTTCACCCGGTCCAGGGACTCGCGGGCCATCTCCTCGAAGTGCTGGGCGCAGGCCCGGCAGCCGAAGAAGTCCCGGACGTAGCTCCGCATGACCTGCAGGACGGCCCCAGGGTCGTCTCCAAGGCCTGCAAGAAGAAGAAGCGAGAGTCCAGCCCTGGCAAGCCCAAGCGAGCCGCGGAGCGCGTCCCCTGGGCTCTGCGTCCAGGCCAGTGGCCGGCCGTGCAGCAGCAGCAGCAGCAGCAGCTCTGGGGGCAGGGGAGGAGCCTCCTGCGCTGGCCCTGAGGACCACACGACTGCAGGATCCGGACCAGGGCTGGCCGGCAAGCACCGCGGGCCACGCACGCACACCCCGACAAGCCCTCGCCTGCGCTGCTTCTGCACTCCCTGAACAACCAGTGACCCAGGAAAGCCAGTTCGGGGCAGAAGAGCACCTGCAACACACTGCGAGTTCTCTGCAGGTTCTCTGCGGGAACGTTGCAGGCTAAGAGCGCAATCCAGAGGTGTCATCCAGGCGGAACAGCCCAGAACTCCGTTCCGCTAGTTATGCGGAGGGTCCGGGCCGCACTGCCGCTCCGGAGGACGGGTGAGCTGCTGCTGGGCCCACCCGCCCTCCCTTGTGTCCAGAATCGCTCTAAAATGGAGCGATTCCGGCGCAGTGAGGCTTGGGGAGGCGTTGCAGCCCTCCGCCATAGGCGTGGAGGGCTGTCAATCATCCGAGCGTTCCAGTAGTTGGCGCGCTCGGATGACATCACTGGCACAATCCTAACTGGAGTTGGACCAGCACAAGCCAAACCAGCAAACTTTGGCCAGCACCAGGGCCACCGTAAGCGCGTTTGGCCCCCCCCCCCTCTGAGTCAGGGAGGATGGTGCACGTCTGTCCGCTGGCCTCTCTGACTCAGAGTGGTCCAAACACACTTTACGGTGGCCCTTGTGCTGGCCAAACTTTGCTGGCTTAGCTTATGCTGGCCTAACTCAGTTTAGGATTGTGCCCTAAGTTACACTCTTTGGCCCAAAGACCCCGGGGAGCCACACTGGAGCCAAAGCCTTCGAGGGAGTCTCGTGGAGGTGACCAATCCCTGCCCTGCCTCCCTCCCGTGAAAGAGGAAGCCGCCCACCGGCCGTGGTGTCTGTGCCCAGGCCTGCCTCTTCCTGAACAGCTGCCGCTGCCTCGCTGTGGCATAATCTCCCCTTTTCCTTCCCTCGCAGAAACTGCTACAATTCAGGGTAACCCTAATCTTTAAAGTGGGCAAGAACCATAAAACCCCACCTGTGGCTGGAAGGATTAGGGGGCAAATCAGGCTTTTTAGTAGATGGGATTTAAAACAAGCAATAAGGAGAGGAAAACCTCCCAAGACATAATCCGGCAGCCCTCGGGGATGACCCAATTCTTTCACCATAAGACGTGATCATCAGAAATATGGCCTGGTTTAAACGGACGGCTAAGTGTGCTGAAGGGGCCCCCCCCCCCCCCGCCCCACGAGTTCTGCACAAGGACACTTTAAACTTCCAACCTTGGCTCAACACGCAGCAACAGGGCATGAACCGGCAATCCAGAGTCAGAATTCTGCCGTCGTTCAGCCCCAGGATGCCCGGGAAGCCTCTGCAGAGAAGCCGAAAGCCAAGCTCCAGAGAGGCCTGTCCAGCCGGCAGCAGTTCTCACAGGCTCCAAGTCGAGCGTCTCCCAGCAGGAGAGAAGGGCAACATGACCCCGAGAGACACCCCAGGCACACGCGTGCCCCCCCCCACCTCCAGGGGCCACAGAGCGTCAGGGATGCTCCAGGTCCGACTCGAGACCGTGAACTGCTCTTCAGCACGCGACCGACAGAGGGGGAAGGAGGCAGGCAGCAGGACAAGAAGGGGGAAGATCCCCAGGACTCCCAGAGGCCTCCCTCCACAGGCTCCCTCTTATCTGCCCAGGGAGTTTCTCGTGCAGAAGGCCTGGACGAGCCACGAGTAAGCAAGGGGAGAGCTCGTTGCTGCTTCTAGTTTTGGAGGGGAAGGAGGGCAGAAAGATTTCGCCACCCCCCAACTCGCACTTACACGCAGGACTCTTGTGGGCCAGATGCCAGGCAGGGCAAACTGCTTCAAGTGACCTTCAGTTACGTAAGATCATAAGAAGAGCCAAAGGCCCACCTGGTCCAGCTTCCCACCAGATGCCCACTCAGGGAATACATATGTAGGTATGTGCATCTCGTTGCCACTCCCCTGCATCTGGCACTCCGAGGTAGCCTAACTCTAAAGTAAGGAGGTCGAGGAAGCATCAACTTCCGGAATCCGAGACGTTAAAACACTTACTCTCTACTAGTGAGCCAAACCTGTGGGGAAAGGGAGCTGCCTTTCTGCACCAAGCAGTGAAGAGCAGCTGGTCACGATGGGGTCGGGGGGGGGGCTGGATTTCTATCTTATGGTTAAACTTGTATTGTATATATAAGTATGTATGTTTGTATATATGCCAATAAAAGTTCTATGATATGGTAAGGCAGAGCGCCGACGAATAGATGCTTTCAAATTATGGTGCTGGAGAAGACTCTTGAGAGTCCCCTGGACTGCCAGGAGACCCAATCGGTCCATCCTCCAGGAAGTCAAGCCTGACTGCTCTCTGGAAGGACAAATCCTGAAGCTGAAGCTCAAGTACTTTGGCCACCTGATGAGAAGAGAGGACTCTGTAGAAAAGACCCTCCTACTGGGAAAGATTGAAGGCCAAAGGAGAAGGGGGCGGCAGAGGGTGAGATGGTTAGAGAGTGTCACCAAAGCAATGAACATGAAATTGGGCGAACTCCGGGAGCTACCGGAGGACAGGGAGGCCTGGCGTGCTGTGGTCCAGCGGGGTCGCGAAGAGTCGGGCACGACTTAGCGACTGAACAACAACAACAACATGGTAAGTTTGTTGCACTAACCAACATGGTTTCCGGTCAAGAGGCAGAGATCCCCTCTGGCTCCCACCTGCAGGCACATTTCACGGTGCCCCAGTTTGTGTGGTGTGCAAAACGGCCCTCAGCACGTACCTGCCAGAGGAGGGAGGCAGGCAGGCGCCGTGACCATGTGGGTGCAGGAAAGAAGGGGGTGGGAATCCTGGGGACACCAGCACTGTCCAACAGACTGGAATGAGCTGCCTCCAGCTGGCCGGCGGGGGGGCAGCTCAGGGGCTGGGCCTTGCCTGGTTTGCGAAAGGCGCCAACTCACTTCCCGGCAGCACCTCCAGGCAGGTGGGGAAAGACCCTCTGAGTGGCGCAGGGGAGGGCTGCTTCCGATGCCCAGCTGGACTCCGCCCTCCCACGCCCTCTACGGCCTCCTACCTGTGCCCTGCAAGGCCCCCGGCTGGGCCGCCGCCTGCACCGTCAGCACGTGGAAGAGCTCCCAGAAGGCACAGGTGTAGCCGCGCAGCTCCGGCCGACTGCCCCGGCACCCCCGCCACTGGACGCGGCTGGGGAGGAAGAGCCCGGAGATCTGGAAGGGGCAAAACGGACACAGAACTGCCCACCTGCAACGGACTCGACTGGCGACGAGGCCGGGCTTACGCGAAAGGAGTGGGCCGGCACTTGGAAACAAAGCCCTGCATTATTTTTTTTTAAGATTGTGAGCCCTTTTGGGGACCGGAAGCCATTTAAATGTATTATTATAGGCCTGTAATATAATACAGTGGGGACGTGGTGGCGCAGCGAATTAATCCGCTGTCGCTGGGCTTTCGACCGCAAGGTTGGGAGTTCGAGACTGCGTGACGGAGTGAGCTCCCGTTGCTTGTCCCAGCTCCTGCCAACCTAGCAGTTCGAAAGCACCTAAAATGCAAGTAGATAAATAGGAACCACTTTGGTGGGAAGGTAACGGTGTTCCGTGCGCTACGGCGTAGAATCATGCTGGCCACCATGATCGGACAAAAACGCCGGCTCACAGGCTTTGAAACGGAGATGAGCACCGCCCCCTACAGTCGGTCACGACTAGACCATTCGGTCGTGGGGAAACCTTTACCTTTCCCTTATAGGCCTGTAAACCGCTTTGTGTTGAAAAGCGGTATATAAATACTATTGATCTTGTTACTGTTTGACAACAGGAAAGAGCTCACAAGGCAGTTTACTTAGCAAAACAAAACAAAACGAAAAGGTGGCTTCCGGTCCTAAGAGAGCTTGCAGTCTTAAGACAGCAAGAGACACCCTGCAGGGGGGGAACAGGAACCGCTGCCAGATTCCGGACTGCTCCAGGGGCCTCTTTGTCCAGCGGAGACTTTCCCACGGGGTCCTCACGCGCCCATCCCCACAGCCAAGAGAGGGCCTGGCCCCTGGGGGGCACCCCAAGGAACACGTATATCTTAAAGGTCGGCGGCCGGCACCGCCCCCCCCCCGCAGCCTGTGCTGTGGAGGCTGCTGGCTCACCCGCATCCTGTTGTTGAGCAGGTCCAGGACGGCGTCGTAGGGGATCTTCTCCAGCGGGAGGCTCACCAGCCACACCTGCAGGGTCTCCAGCAACTTGGCGACAGCCTGACGGCCGGGAAAAAGCTGCGGGGGGGGGGGGGAAGAAGACCCACGTGAGCCACACCTGCCTGCTCTGCTCTGCTCTGCTCTCACTCACAGGCACAGCCACAGCGGTGCTCTGCAGCCTCCCTCGGGGAAGCCGGACCCTCCCAGGACGGAGAAAAGGGGGGCTTCGGGGGCACAAGCTGCACCGCGACACTCCCAGAGCAGGACTGGCTGCAGACCCAGGACGAGAGAGGAGTCTGTCCTTTGCGAAGGCTGTGAGCCCCCCACGGAATTACCGTATTTCTCCAAGTATACGACGCACCTTTTCCCCAAAAAACCGGGGGCTAAAAATCGGGTGCGTCTTATTCAAGGGGTGTGCCGGGCAGTGCTGTGTTCTCCATGCTCCCGCTTGCCTTAAAGAGCCGGTGGGAGCGCGGAGAAGGGAGGGCAGCGTTCCCGCCGGCTCTTTAAGGCAATTGGAAGCACGGAGAACGCAGCCTTCTCCGTGCTCCCGCTTGCCTTAAAGAGCAGCCGGCCCCAAAAATGTATTTTTCAAATTTCTGGCCCCAAAATTAAGGTGCGTCTTATACTTCGGTGCGCCTTATACTTGGGGAAATACGGTAACTATCGCAGGATGCGAGGCTGGAAATAAAGAGGAAATGGCAACAGCAAAGTAAGAACTCGTAACGCCGCTTTCTGCACTTCTTTTTGCTAAAAAGCAAAAAAAAAAAAGCACCAAAACCTGCAAAAAAAGAGTTTTACTTGGCTTTTCTGTATTATTTATTGGGAAGATGGATGGGGAAGGGAGGCAGCTGCAGCCACCGACACGACACCACCTCTGTCATCCACCTTTGAAGCGATTATAATTTACAGTCGTGGTGCAAAGTTTGAGTGAAAACACACAACGTCACTGTCTGCACTTGGAAAACACCAAAAACCGTGAAAGACCAACGTTTCCTCCCACCCCAGGCCAGGAGCCGTTGCACGGGGGCAGCCGTCTCTGCGGACCAGGCCTGATCCAGGGAGCGCGCGGGAGGAGGAGGCTGCCCCCAGGTGCGCTGGGCACAGGCAGTGGCGGCGGCTGCAGGATTACTAGGTCAGAACCAGCATTAGCCCCCCCACCCCACCCCCGACTAAGGGAAGGCGGATTTCAGGGAGAATCTGCCCAGGATCCCGCCTGCCAGCCCCACGCAGCCTTTACTTCCCTGGGGGGGCTCCGCGGGCTCCAAGAGCTGCCCCCGTCTTAAGAAGCGCTGAGAAGGCGACGCGGCCACAAGCTGCATTAGCGGCCAAGAAATTAATCCCGCCTCAGTCACAATCTGCGGCCGGCAAGCGGAGCCGAGAGTTCAGGCGACTTAGAGCCGGGCTAAGTGGAGAGTCTTTGGGGAAATTAGTGCCGCGAAGGACACCCTCTAATCTGGCGCCAGCCAAGCTGTTTTCACACTGTTTACGACCAACACAGCGGAGTTAAACTCTTAGCAGAGGCAGAGCCGATAAACGCACCGACAGCCCCGCGAGCCGAGGCCGCGGCTGAGCTGCTCCCCTGCGCAACGAGGACGGGGCTGGCCCCAGAGATCCCGAGCACTCCCCTGAGTCCAGGAAGGGCACCCGGGGGGGGTGAGCATTTTGCCTCGTGCCTGGCCACCCTTCCTCAGACTGGCACACGGTGGGGGAGACGCAAAGCCTGCCTCACCAGAGTCACTTCCAGGAACAAACCCCCCCCCCCCCCCAGCAGCAGCCCACGTCAGCCCAGACTGCAGCTGGGATCCGCCCTTCCCCAAGCCGCTGCCCAGGGCCAGCCAGTTCTGGACTCTGCACAGCCACCGGGGAGCAGGCGGGCCGACCCCTGGCCCCTGGGGACACCCCCGCCTCCCTCCGCACTGAGGGGGACCATTAAAATGCGGCACAGCCTATGTGCCTGCGCACTGAGGCTCCCTGGGCCACCTTCAGCTCTCGCGACCTACACTGTTCCTTCGCCTCGCCTGGTAGCGCCAGAAGGTTCGGCAGCTTTCTCCAGCAGGCCGTTCTGCCAGCTCAAGAAGTCGGCCGCACTTCTTCACATCTGCATTCCGAGAACTGCTCTGCCCTGGAGGGAGCTGGGCCTGCCTCTGGCCCCCCAAGCTGACCTCGGCAGGGACGGCTGGGCTCTCCATGCAACCGTCAGGACACGGCCAGGGCATGGCCTACGTTAAGGGAGACACAAAAGGCTGCTCTCTCTCTCTCTCTCTCACACACACACACACAGAAAGCTTTTGTGTCTCCCTTAATGTGTGTGTGTGTGTGTGTGTGTGTGTGTGAGTGAGTGTGAGTGAGTGAGTGAGTGAGTGAGTGAGTGAGTGTGTGTGTGTGTGTGTGAGAGAGAGAGAGAGAGAGAGAGAGAGAGAGAGAGAGAGAGAGCTTGACAACACCTCTTTCCTTAACGACAGTAATGTTTGGTGGAGTCTGGCGGGGGCAGTGGAGATGGCTTTGGGGAGAGAAATCCCAGTGCTGTCTCCTGCCTGCCTCCTGACAGTACAGTACAGCACAGGACCCATTCCCCTGCACAGAAGGGGAGAACCCGGGTCCTATCCTGACAAGGAGCTGGAGGCCCACTGGCAGACGCTGCAACATTATTTCTGCCCTGAGCCAAAGTCCCCAAGTCAAAAGATGGAGGTGTCCCTACCGGGGGGGGGGGGAATTGAGGGAGAGGCAGCAGTTCAAGGATACAATCCAGGAAGGGCCAACCCAGAACAGAGACAGAGGCGTCATCGGGAGGGCAGCACGACAGACCCGCAAAAGCAACCCTGGGAGACGGGACGAGACTCGGAGGCACAACTGTGGGTCTGGCGATCACCCCCCCACCCCCCCAGGAAGAGGGATCGGGGCTCGCAAGTGACCTTTTCCAGCATGAACCATTATTGCAGACCTAGAATATACATCCACAACCATCCGCTATCTTAATAACCGTCTAGCGTAGTCATGAAATCTGCGGTTCCGGAACACCAAACGTGGCTCACGGTGATGCTGCCAGTCCTGCTCCGGTTTCTGAATTGCAGGTCAAGCGGAGGCCACGACAACCTCAGAGCCCCAGAGGAGGGGAGGAGGGGCTCGCTTTTGCAGCCATGGGCCACAGGCACCCGAGCAGCGACTGAGACACTTGCTGCCCCCTCCAGACTTCAGCCCGCCCCCGCCAGAACCCGAGTAGGGTCTGCAGGCACCTTCTCTGGGTCACACCAGAAAGCCTGTGGACTCCCAGAGGCCACTGGGGCAGGTGACCCCCCGCCCCTGGACAAGCAGGGCAGCAGCCGGGCTTAACCGGACTCCTTCCAAGGGACGACCAGCCATTAATCCTCCCCCACATAAAGGCATCCAAGTTTGTTTTATGGGGCAGTCCCTGAGATTGAAGAAGAGCCCCCTCCTTAGATTTACAGCAGTCCAGCAAATGCAATCAGCACAAACGCAATCAATAAGTGCCAGCCGCACACAACAAAACTTCTTACCTTGGCGAGGACGGTGACAAAATCCTTGAAGGTCCTCAGCTCCGCTCCTTCCAGGGTTTTGTGCGTGGCGAGCTCGACCCTGAGCAGGTGGTGCAGCCCCGACTCAAGGTCGGCCATGTACAGCTTGGACCTGGAAGACAGACACACGCGACGCAGCGGCAGGTTTATTCGGCCGGCGCAGGGCAGGAGGGCAACGCGACTCAACGCGGGCGCAGCTCACATTCCAGAGGGCAATTCAGCCTTCTGGCCCCAGGTCGGTGGAGCTCCTCGCAAGCGGCCAATTCGCGCCAGGGTTTTATCCCAAGGCTCCACATCGAACTGGCCGCTAGCTGGGCAGCCACCTCAGCCGCTCAGGCCACGGCACTGACCAGGACTCGGGGGCTTGAGCCGCAGGCAGCTGCTGGGCATCAGGGCACCTTTTCTTAAGGCTGAGAGCGGCCTGACAGCGGAACTGCTTCCCCAGGGGCTCTCTCGCGCTGGAGGTCCCCAAGCAGGGACGCGACGGGCCTCATTGGGAGATGCTCCAGACAGGCCTGCCCTGCTTCAAGGGGGGGATTAAGGGCCTTGGAGGACCCTTCCGGGCCTCGGAGTCTACGACGGACGGACGACTGGCAGGGCAGGAGCAGCTGTCCCCCGCCACAACCAGCTGCTGCTGCTGCTGCAAACTTCCATGGGAGCGTGAATTGTTCTTCGAAATACTGGCAAGCTTAGAAACGTCTCCCTCAGGCAGGACAGCGGCCAGACCCCAGTGGGAATCCAAAGCCCTCCCCTTCTGGCGCCACTGCATGGTCCATTCATTCTCTTTTTGAGACCACCTCTCCCCCCAGGCCCTCAGGATGGGGCACACGGCTCCTCCTCCTCCTGCCCTCACACCAACCCTGTGAGGCAGGCCAGGCTGAGGCAGGGATTGGCCCAAGGCCACCCAGGGAGCTTCAGGGCTGAGCAGGGATTTTTCCGAAAAGCCCTGCTGGATCAGGCCACGGGCCCATCTCGCGCAGCCCCCACCAGAGGCCGCAGGGAGCACACGCGACAACCAGAGCCGTGCACCTCACTGCCGCTCCCCTGCATCCGACATTCTGAAGTGGCCCCTCACCCTCGCACCCCACCCCACCCCAAGGAAGGCACCAGACTGAGGCTGGGGTTTGACTTCATTAACCACAAGTGACCAGTTTTAAATCACGAAGCCTACTGATCCCAGTCTGGGGTAGGCAACAAAAAACCTTGCCATCCACGGCCAATTCGGATGACAG
Source organism: Lerista edwardsae (assembly GCA_029204185.1). Classification (NCBI taxonomy): domain Eukaryota; kingdom Metazoa; phylum Chordata; class Lepidosauria; order Squamata; family Scincidae; genus Lerista; species Lerista edwardsae. The sequence continues at coordinate 28,148 of JAJKFI010037767.1, forward strand.
AAAGAAATTCCTCTCCACCCCACACGACGAGTGACCATTTCTCCAAGTGGTGCTCCTCTGAGTAGGGGGAGAGCTACTGTCCATCCTCGTCCCAGGAGTGTCTTTTTGCCGGCATCTCTTCCGCATTCGTTTGGACTGCGAGCCCTTTGGGGACAGGGAGTCATTTCGTTATTTGATTTTTTTCTGTGAACTGCTTTGTGAAGTTTTTTGTTCTAAATCTAGTAATATCTGAAGGCTTCCTGCTCTAGGTCCAGCTACCTTTATGCGGACTTGTCAACTGCATGTCAGGTAATGAAATAGCGTCCTGTCTACAAAGGCTTCTGCCGTTACTAAGCTGGCTGGTCTTGGAGACGCTGTTTCTACACAGCCGCTCAGCCCTTCGCAAAGAGCACTGAGTAGCACCAGCCATGCCTCGACTTTCATCACTTAGCTCTTCCTGTCATTTTCAATTACAACCCCATTTCAAATTTTGTCCAGACTTTCCACGACGTTCATCCCAAGTTCTTATGTTCATTTCTCCTTTATGCAGCGGCAGATCTAAGGGAGGGCAAAGCTCTACGTTTTGCAAGAAGCCTCACCTTGCAGCAGAAATCACTCCTCTCCTGCACCGTTGTAGCCAATCCTCACAGGGAAAAGCAACATCTCGGCGTTGCTTACTGGCCACAGCAGCAAGGGAGAGGAGGGATTTACATGACAGGGTAAGGCTCCTTGCAACACTTAGAGCTTTGCCTTCCCTTAGATCTGCCTCTGCCTTTATGTAGCTTTCTCACACATTCACATGTGGCATAAAGTGAGTTGCATTTTTTGCAGGCCAAAATAAATGTGTGAGTTAAACAAGGCTCTGCTTTGACAATCACAACCGCTTTGGCAGTTCGCCCCTGCGCTGGTCCCTGGCCAGACAAAGCCGGAAGGCATGGCTGTATTTCCTCAAACAAGGCCACCAGTCTGCAAGGCACCGCGGAAGGAGGATCCTGTCCCCCAAAGGTATCCACAATCCAGCACAGTGGAGAGAAACGAAAAGGAGAGGAAGGAGAATATGGGCAAAGGCCACCCCAGGAACGGCAGCCTTTTCTGCACCAACCATGAAGTTCATGTTTGCCAAAGGCCACGCTGGGACTGACGCAGTGATGTCATGCAGGGGGAACGCGGGGGAACTCAGTTCCACTAGTTAAAATTAGGGCTGACTGTGCCCACTTCACTCTCCCTCCTCCCCCCTCCCGATTCCTCTGCCAAGAGCTTTTCTTCTTGGTTGGCCGGCACTCAGAGGGTTAAAGGGAGCGACTCCGGATTCCTGGGGGGGGGGGCGAAGGCAGTGATGTCATTCAGGGGGAACGGACCAGAACGGGCGTTCCGGATCCTAACGGGTTCCGTGGCTGGTTCCGGGTTCCCGACAAGTGCCAATCAAAAGTGAGTTCCTGTTCCTAAATCATTTGAATGACACCACTGGACTGACGGCTGGAAGGAGACGGCCTCCCTCCAGGGGCAGGACAGAGGGTGTAGTGTCACAGCAGGGCCACACGCAGCAGCAGCAGCCACCCCCCACCACGTCCCAGCCCCCCAGCGCCACTCACCGGTCATAGTCTCTCCATGGCTTGGTGCTGACGTGCTCGTCTCTGTGTGGCTGGGCAGGTATTGGTTGCTGCGGAGAAAGTTTTCTCCTAACACCGGGCAGCGACTTTAAATAGGAAGAAAAGAAAGACCGGAGAGGCTTCAAACTGTGTATGGAAGGACAGTGGAAGGGTTAACAGTGACCACACGCCGTGGAGGCTGAGCGGCCTCATTCTGCTCACTCCCCTCCCACACCCCCAGCCGTCCCTCTCAGACCCGGAAGGAGCAGCCCACACACTTCACGCCAGCCCAGAGGGGGAGCAGAGCCCAGGGAGGGGCCTCGGGAGAGACCGTCCTGCTGGGCACCTGCTCAGGTCGGCTGTGCCTGCGGCCGCCTTCCCTCCCCGCGGCAACCCCAGGAGTCTGTCACTAGCCGTTATGAACACAGGAACATACAAAGAGCCTCCCTGGATCAGGCCAAAGGGGGGGTTAAATCAGGCCCGTCTAGCCCAGCTTCCTGTCTCAGAGCAGAATCCTGAACTGGAGTTAGGCCGGCAGGAGTTAAGCCAGCAAAGTTCGGCCAGCACAAGGGCCACCGGAAAGCGTGCTTGGACCACTCTCTGTTTGGACCAGCACGTCTGCGTGCCGGCCTCTCTGACTCCGACAGTGGTCCAAACACACTTTACGGTGGCCCTTGTGCTGGCCAAACTTTGCTGGCTTAGCTTATGCCAGCCTAACTCAGTTTAGGATTGTGCCCTCAGTAGCCCACCAAATGCCTCAGGGAGCACACAAGACAAGATCCCTGCAGCCTGTTGCCACTCCCTTGCACTTGGTAATCTGAGTAGGGGGCGGTGCTCATCTCCGTTTCTAAGCTGAAGAGCCAGCGTTTGTCCGAGGACAAACTTCCGTGGTCATGTGGCCAGCATGACTATACGCCGTAGTGCACGGAACGCCGTTACCTTCCCACCGAGGTGGTCCCTATTTATCTACTTGCATTTTTAGATGCTTTTGAGCTGCTAGGTTGGCGGTAGCTGGGACAAGCAAAGGGAGCTCAAACTGCCGACCTTCTGGTCAACAAGCTCGCAGGCCGGTTTAACCCGCTGCGCCACGTCCCTGAGGTAGCCCACTTCTGAGGTAGCCCAGTCTAAAACCAGGAGGTTGCACACACGCATCACGGCCTGTAACCCGTGATGAACTTTTCCCCCATCAATCCCCTTTGCAAGGCATCCAGGCCAGGTGCAATCACCACATCCTGTGGCAAGGAGTTCCACAGACTGATTACATGAACCATTAACATGAGCAGCCTTGGGTGGCTCCCCTGCCCAGAACTTGTTTATTTTAAAGGCTTTCCTTTGCCCGAGTAAACGCCCAAGACTGCTGTCGTTCTACTCGCTTCTGGGTAGGGCTGCCACCCTCCACAGAGGAGTTGGTGGGGTTTCTCCCATTTTGGCACTGCGGCCGTCGTGGAAGTTGGGCCTGCCGAAATTCCCCACTTCACACAGCCCAGAGCACGGCCTCTGACCTGCTGTGGACCCACCAGAAGACTCAGGCGTTCTTTCCCAATCTTTTTTGAACTACCTGCAGGCCATGCAGGGTGGAAACTTTGGACAGGCCACTGGGCTGCCTCTGCTCTCCACGGAACAGCAGATTTACCCAACCACCAACGCCTGGCAGTGTATCGGTGCAGCCCTGGCCTGACTACAGCAACAAGCAATTCGGGATCCAGAATTGGTTGAGGGCCAGGAAACAGAGAGTGGGGGTCAATGGGCAATTTTCAGAATGGAGAGAGGTGAAAAGCGGAGTGCCCCAGGGATCTGTCTTGGGGCCCGTGCTTTTCAACTTATTCATAAATGACCTGGAGACAGGGATAAGCAGTGAGGTGGCCAAGTTTGCAGATGACACAAAACTTTTCCGGGTGGTAAAAACCAGAGACGATTGTGAAGAGCTCCAGAAGGATCTCTCCAAGTTGGGGGAATGGGCAGCCAAATGGCAGATGCGTTTCAACATAGACAAATGTAAAGTGATGCACGTTGGGGCCAAAAACCAAAACTTCACCTATAGGCTAATGGGTTATAAGCTGTCTGTGACAGCTCAGGAGAGATCTTGGGGTGCTGGTGGACAATTCAATGAAGGTGTTGACCCAGGGTTCCGGCAGCAATTAAGAAGGCCAATTCCATGCTTGGGGTCATTAAAAAAGGGGTTGAGAATAAAACAGCCAATATTATCATACCATTGTACAAATCAATGGTAAGGCCACACCTGGAATATTGTGTCCAGTTCTGGTCGCCGCATCTCAAAAAGGACATAGTGGAGTTGGAAAAGGTGCAGAAGAGAGCGACAAAATGATTACGGGGCTGGGGCACCTCCCTTATGAAGAAAGACTGCAGCGTTTGGGGCTCTTCAGTCTAGAAAAAAGGCGCCTGAGGGGGGACATGATTGAGACATACAAAATTATGCATGGAAGGGATAAAGTCGATAGAGGGATGTTCTTTTCCCTCTCTCAAAACACCAGAACCAGGGGGCATCCACTAAAGCTGAGGGTTGGGAGAGTTAAAACAGATAAAAGGAAGTACTTTTTTACCCAGCGGGTAGTTAATCTGTGGAACTCCTTGCCACAGGAGGTGGTGATGGCATCTGGTCTTGATGCCTTTAAGAGGGGATTGGACAGATTTCTGGAGGAAGGGTCCATCATGGGCTATAGGCAATGATGGATTGTGCAACCTCCTTACAAAGGTGGTGGGCTACTGGTACCGGGTGCAAGGGAGTGGCAACAGGATGTAAGCATCTTGTTGTTACATGCCTCCCTGGGGCACCTGGTGGGCCGCTGTGAGATACAGGAAGCTGGACTAGATGGGCCTTTGGCCTGATCCAGCAGGGCTCTTCTTATGTTCTTATGTTCTTAAGCAGAACAGCCGATGAATCAAATGCCGCCTGCACCTTAGGCAGACCTTATGCGGCAGGCAGCCTGAGTGCCCCCTTCCATTTCCATGCAGCTTCCTGGACTCCCCCCTCTGGCCGGGGGCACACAGGTTCGCTCTGCAGAGAGCAAGAGGCTGGATGGCAAGGGAGTGGCCGCCCAGCTCACAGCAAAGGGTGCGTGCAAGCGCTCCTCAGTGCGCGCACTCATCCTGCTGGCCATTTATTCTGGTACGCGGCATGTTCAGGAGTGTTCAAACAAGACCGGACTGCCCCAGAGAAGTGGCAGCACGTGCACTGAAAACAGTGGATGCTCTGACTGCTGGCCCAAAACTAACTGAGAGCGCAATCCTATACTGTGCCGGGCTAGTGAGGCCGACACAGCAGAGCAATATCCTGAGGCCTATTAGGAGGCGGCAGCAGCAGCAGCGTGCAGAACAAGAGGAGTTTTTCCCCTTGCCCCTGCATAAGCCCCAGTCACCCCTACGGGCCTGCTCAGGTCTGCGCCTGCTGCTTTGCAGGCGCAGAGGAACGTGTGCGGGAGCAGCCCGAATCGGGGCCACCATGGCCGGGAACAGGCGTTAGGATTTGGCACTACAGCCGTCCTGTGTCACAACCCCCGTCTCTGCCCACTGCGCCGCCCAGTTACGCCTCTGGAACGCCCTCGCCGAGGCCCTGCGCTGACCAAGCGACGCCAGCGCTTGACTGGCGCACGGCCGGCGGTGCAGACAGTCGCGGCGGCACCGGAGCGTTGGTGCTGCTACTTATGCCAGCCAAGCGCCATAGCGCCAACGCACTTTATGGCACGTTTGCAACAGCGTTCGGCCGGCGCAAGAGCGCAGCGTCGGCACTAAGGGGGTATAGGATTGCGCTGCCCAGCCCCTAATGGGCAGTGCTTAAACCTCTCCCAACAACACTTACATGTTAGCCAAACCGTGGGATCCGTTGGGATAGATCAGGTAAGCCGAAGGGACCGAGGCAATGCCCAGTTTCTCAAGAAGGGCAGCGTTGGAGTTCAGGGCTCTTTTCACCACCACGTTTTCATACTGAATCAGGTCTAAGATCACCTGGGTGGAAAAAAGACACACACGTTACCGACACCGCTGCAAGTTTGGCTCCTGCTCCCAAGAGTGCACATCCAGGGGTCCAGTGGCCACCCTGTTCCGCGGCCAGGGGTCCGTGCGCAGAGGGCTGGAGACTGACACGGAAGCTGCCCGAGGCAGAAATCGGTCCTGCCGAGCTCAGTGCCAGCAACAGGGTCAGGGATCTCCGCCTGAAGCTGCTCGTGCAGCCCGAGGGAAAGAGCAGCCTCAACCCCTTCCTCAGCCAGGCCCTGAAAGGACACCCGGCTGCTCAGACCGGCAAAAGGCAACACTTCCGGGCTTTGATCCTTGTAGCCAACTTCCCAGCACCCTTCATCTCTTCCTGCCTCCAAGATAATAATAATAATAATATTTGGATTTATATACCGCCTTTCTTAGGTCACCAGATTTCTCTGATGACTATAACTCAAGGCGGTTTACATGGGCAGACTTCATTCAGAAACCCGAAGGTTTTTACAATTTATACAGAAATGTTCTATCCTTCAAGAACTACACACATACAGATGGATCTTTCTGGATTTAGTCCTTCTTCCTGGCCACCCGTTTGTCTTCTTGCTGGCTGATAAACTGCTTCCCTGCTCCCACCAGAGAAGCGGCTGAACTTCGGCACAACTCCCCCTCACACAAGGCAGCCGAAGCTCAGCTGTTAATCCGTCGCAATTAACGAGGTCTGCCACTCACAGAGACTTCCGGCTGTCCCAAACTGGCGACCTTCAGAGCTTCAGCTCTTATCTTCAGGCAAACGGAGGCATTAACCCTCTCGACTAAATCTTCTGCCAAGACAAGGCGAACTCAACACTGGGAGAAGCACGGGAAAGGCGGAGGGCGCCCCAGTCCAAGCCCTGACAAAGACCCCCACGGGAAGCCCTGGGAGCCGCTGCCAGCCCGAGTCGGCCGGCCGGCCAAGCAGGGGTCCCCCCTGGCGACAGGCAGCTTCCCTCGAACGGCCCCCACCTCTGGACCGGGGGCAGGCTCAGCCCCGCTGCTCTTGGCCTTCCCTGCCCCTTCTCCTTCTCGCTCACCGGTCAGTCAGTCAGTCAGTCAACAGGTACTTATATTCCGCTTTTCAACACAAAGTTCACAAAGCGGTTTACAGGCAAATGGTAATAATAAAGTTAAATGGCTCCCTGTCCCAAAAAGGCTCACAATCTTTAAAAAAAAAAGGGGGGGCAGCCCGCCAGCAACAGCCACTAGAAGACTGTGCAGGGGTCTGGCATTTTACACCCGAGGACGGCTTTTTGCCCATCATGCCCAGTAGGGACCTGCCTGCCACATCCCACGAAAGACGCTGGTGCAGAAACAGGAACTACTATTTCCACACACAGACACACACACCCCACACACACAAAGACGCCTCCCCATCACAGTGGCCGGCACAGCCTGCCTCTTCAGTGCGGCCACCGCAACACAGTCCCCGCCTGCCTGCCTGCCGGTCACTCAAGATGGCCAGACCCACTGAGGAGGAAGGGGTCGGACGGCACAAGCAGAGGAAGAGGGTCAGAGGGTCAAAGGGAAGGGCCCCCAGCCACGGGGAACTGCAGGGACAAAGGAGCGCCTGCCGGGAACAGACTGGGAGGCTTCCAGCCTGGGCCTGGCCTGGGGAGGGGCATCCCCCTGCTAACGGGGCAAGGGGCACTTTTCCCAAGTGGGGCTCCTCTTATGTTTAGCAGGGGGAGGGCAACTGTCCCGCTTCACCCCTGCGCAGGGTCTTCGCTGGTGGTCGGCATTTTTTTTTTTTTTTAGATTGTAAGACCTTTTGGGACAGGAAGGCATTTAACCTTATTATTATTTGCCGCTTTGCGAACTTTGTGTTGAAAAGCGGTATATAATCAATCAGTCAATCAACAGGTACTTATATACTGCTTTTCAACATGAAGTTCCGAAAGCGGTTTACAGGCAAATAATAAAGTTAAATGGCTCCCTGTCCCAAAAGGGCTCACAATCTAAAAAAATGCAGAACACCACCAGCAACAGCCACTAGAAAAGACACTGCGCAGGAGTGAAGAGGGACAGTTACTCTCCCCTTGCTAAATATAAGAGGAACACCACTGGGAAAAGTGCCTCTTGCCCAGTTAGCAGGGGTTAGTACCTGTGGATTGATATGGAGAGGGTAGTTATGAAAAGCAGGAAAGTGGAGACGTCTGAAAGTACCGGAAGCCTCAAGAGGAAATGAAAAGGGGGGGGCAGACAAAAGAACAGAAAAAAGGGACAGGCAAGCTGTCGCACAGAGGCCAAGAAGCAGAGGCGGAAAAAAGCAGGGGACCCGTCACAACAGCCAAGGAGGGACATTTTAAAAAGAGCGAACTAACGTTGTCCGCACACCACTGCAAAGGCAAGGAGGGAGCAGCAACAAGATTCCTGCCAAATCTCAGAGGAGACAAAGCAGAAAACCTGCAAGCTTCCAAGCCTGAAGAGAACTGCCTTAGCCCCCGTTCACAGGAACGGGCACGGGGACGCCCCACTTCTTCTGCAGAGCGCGGCTGGAGAGGACAGGCCTCCTTCGCCCCAGAAGAGGACGGGGCAGGCCAGGGCCAGCAAAGGACAGCAGCTCAGCCTCCACGGACGGAGCCCATCGACAGCAGCGGCCTCCAAACCGC